>PNEQ01081931.1:0-16415 GCA_003012365.1 Medauroidea extradentata | reverse complement strand
AGTAACAAGGATAAAGATGTGGGGAGGGATGTGAGGAGTTGACTAACACCACGTGATCAAGTATGCGAGTGTGCTGCTCTCCTTCGTGAATCTGCGGAACTATTTCAGCTACGAAGAGAAATGATTCTCTAAACACACAACAGATGTGTTAGTATCGGAAACCTGAAACAAGATGGCGGGGACAAATTTCCCTTAATGTTCCATCTACAAGTCTCAGACGTGTGGTATCGCAGCTAGCCTTGTCATCATTGGCTCAGACAAATAAAGAATGTCTCGGCACAAATGCATGCAGCCAATTACCATGAAATAGAACTGCAGGTGCGCACGTTAGTAATCGAAACGAAATAGTGAAGAAAATATCATTTATCGAAAACCAATAACCTTTGTCTTTGAAGTTAGCGCTCGATACATATTTAGCAAACGACATAAATACTATAAATTTTAGTTGACTATATTACCCACAAAGTCAAAGTAGCCATGATTTACGGTATATTTGAGCATACTCTTTTCTCCTTAAGAGGCCTATAAACCGGATTAATTTTCACGTTTGATGCGCAGAGACAGTGAAGTAATAAGGTTCAACTTTCCACACACGACGGTAACAACATCGCTTATATTCGCGCCACGTCAAACTGGCGTGTAGTGTTTTCCTACTACTATTGCTCCTATGGGACTTAAACCGTCAACCACAATTTCAATTGTGGAAATTTTGTAGTAAAGTTTAGCGCAAGCTTCCACGATAATCCCGCACTAGTCTGGGTCAAAAACGACTATGAATAAGCCCCAATATGTTTATCTACGAATAGAACACAGGGTTTAAATTAGGTATCTATCATTCAAAAATTGCAACATGTTTATTAGAAACAGTTTTTGAGGCCTCTCAAAGTGACTATGAGGACAATGTCAAATTTAAGAGGGTATATGTGACATCATCTTAGATGGCTGCCTGTCATGTTGTACGAAGAAAACGAAGTCCAACTCGAACCTTTTCCACATGTAGTCTTCCTCCTCCGCCTCCTCGTCTTATATGTATTAATGGTCCGTCATGTTAATTTTCGACTTAGCCCATCGTTAAACCTAACCTTGGTCCGGAATAAAAGTTAGACTATTTTTTGTCTTATTCATAGACACGGACTAACACTATCCCGAGGATCATCGTGTGTTAGTCCGGTATAATTTTTGGTCCGGACTAAGGGTAGGTCTAACGATGGGCTAAGTCGAAATTTAACATGTCGGACCATTAAAATATAAGACGACGTCTGTGTTATATATGCTTTTTATGGAGTATAATGAATATTTTACACTAAATAACTTATTGTAAGCCTATATTGATAATTTATTTAGTCATAAGCACTAGCTACTTAATTTAGAACGGCCAAATTCAAACTTTGTGAGCAAAACACTCATGTTGCGCATTTATTCTACAGTGTAAGACATTTAAATATAACAATAATATTTTTTCAGACCTAAGAAGATGGGAATCATTATTATAAGCAACATTTAACTGTAAATATTCAATTTGCGTAAAAGATGTTGCAATGTTGTGTGAATTTGGAGGCGTTCATATATATATATATATATATATATATATATATATATATATATATATATATACTATATATATATATACTATATATATATACTATATATATATATACTATATATATATATATTCAGCAGCGTAAGTGTCTCGGTAGCTCAGTGAATTCACTGACGGCTTGGCTCAGTGGCGCCGACCCCCCCCCCCCCGTAGCTCAGTTGCTTGAGCGCCCGACTTAGATATTAGGGGTTCTGGGTTCGATTCCCAGGTCTGGCTGGGTGTAAAATTTGTGTTTGTCCAATTTGTCTCCTCAAAAAATTGTCTCTCTACAATTGTCTCACGACATTTACTCGGGGTTGCATAAATAAGTCACATTAAATGGGGGGGAGGTGTTCGGTGCAGTGATGATGCGGCAGCTACCACCTCGCCACTGCACCAAATATAAAAAAAAGTGGTTAGCGCTCCTGGCTGCTGAGTTAAGGGTCCTGGGTTCGATTCCCGGCCAGGGAGGTGATATTTACAGTCACTTCCTCGTTTCACGACTGGGTGTTTGTGTTCTTCTTGTCTGTGTGCCACAAGTCAACATGCAATTACAACGACAACTACAAAGTGACTGGGGATTACATGAATTAGCCAACTTAAACAAGGTGAATGTTTGGTGCAGTGGCGAGGCAGAAAAATTTTTTTGTTCTTTATATTTGTTACTTTTTAATTGTACGTAACGAAAATGACGCAGTTTTCTTATTTTATAAGTGCATTTTTCAGTACATTATGTACCTAAACTTTAAATTCGTTTTACTTCACGACAGTATAGCCTGTAATATTTAGTATGGAAACCTCTATTTGCACAAAATATTCTTATACGTATTTCTTACGTTTTATGCGGAATTTTGCTGTTAAATTTTTTGTTAGTTCTTTACATAATGCCACAGCACATATTCTTCTAAATATAATTTCGACTAGTGAAATACACATGTTTATGTACTGTTAGTGTAGATTAACCAGATATATTAGCTTTGAATTCCGCTCTGCTTTTAGAATGTGTCACTGATTTTTTTCCCCATTCTTACTCATGTTTCATCAACAGTAGTTTAAATTATAGTTTTAAAAGGAGATTTTTTTACCACATATAAATAGAGATGGTGAAATTTCGAGAATTCAATGACCTGCATGTTAGAATCAAATATGCTATGCAACACAAGTCCCGACCATTTGTTCATTGTCTGCTGTTCCTCTGAGTAGCAGCTAGTGGACAAATGATAGGGACTTGGGTTTGCATAGGCTATATGATTCTAACATGCAGGTCATTGAATTCGCGAAATTTCACCATCTCTACATAAACCTATGTGTGTTATGATTTTACTGTCAGTTTGGACATAATATCGATTAAATGAATATAATTTCGGTATCCTGTACCTATTCATTTTGTAGTTTAAGAAACAAAAAAAATATGTATTTCATGAAGACTGGAACTCACGACACTAAATTAGAAAGCGAAAGCATTGCCAGTAGCCATAATATCATAATCTGTAATTAAAATTAACTTAATTCTTTATTTACAGCATATCTTATAGTGGCTTATTGGTACAAAATGTACTAACATTGTCACAATATAGTTACTATATGACATAACTGAAGCAATATTTCGGAGTAAACGTAATCGAAATTCAAATTATTTTCACTAGCGAATAATCGTGTGTATTAAAGAGTGATGTGCGCATGTGCGAAGCATCTGGCAGCAGTGTACAAGGCTGATCCCGCGACTATATCTAGTCCGGCGTTAGTTGGCGTTTATGAATAAGGTAACACTTGGTATGTACTAACTCAGGACCAATCCTGGACTAACTGGCACAAGATGATCTCAGGATCATCTCTAAACTATCTCTCGACTATGAATAAGACCCTAGGTGAATCAGTTTAGCTGTTTCGCGTAGAAAAGAATAGGCGTGGCTCGCTACAACACCGTTCATACGTCATACGTCAGGCACATAAGTCTCTTAAGGGCTTGTTCCCGAGTTTTTTTCAGACTCTTGCCAATAACTCAAATATTTTTTTAACCAAAAGTTTTAAAAAAAATTGAGTCAATGTGCAATCACACGATGCACAATACTGGGGAAACGTTTTTTTTAATAATGTACCATTCGCCAGCAAAAAAAAAAAAAAAATAATAATAATTTCCTTAATTTTTGCTTATTTTCACGACGAAGAACGTGGTACTTTGGGTAATGAAATCTAAAAAACCGTTCAGTATAATTCTACAAAAAAATTCAGCTACAAATTATAACATAAGTGTCAAAACTATGCAGCGAAATTTTGATATGAGTATTACGTAGCAATAAAAAAAATATTTTCGAAATCATTGCAAAACTTCGTAACAAGGCCTTAAAGTGAGAAATTAGCTTTTTTAAATAGGAACAGTATGGCAAACTGAACATATATCGTGATATACGTTAATATAGTGATAAACCACGTTGCAGGCTTCACAATATTTGTAAGGATCTGTACACATATTTCACTATATGGCCAACACAGAGTATATATGTGTAGTTTCAGCAATAATTGACCAATGTATCATATATAATATCACACTTGAAAAGGTAACATGAAGAAGGAAAAGATTCCACTTTGGCCAACTTTCGGAAAAACTGGAAAAACCGTTTTGACTCCAAAACTGTAGGTTGAACGGCAAAACTTACAATTATACATTTGTTTGTTAGGATTTAAGGATATGTAACATTGCCTGAGAAACGCAATACATTTTATGTACAAAACGTTATACGCAATCAAAGTTGAAGGAATGTTAACACTTTCAATCTCATTGAGTCGAGGACATTCTGAAACTCGATGAAACAATAATTTACAGTTATGTTTCCATAGAACAAGTACTGTAAATTACTAGAATGGTATGTTTTATATTACAATACCTACACCATACTAACCACACATTTACGATGCCACATGTACATTTACAACATTGTAGACTACATAAACAAAAGAAACTCTCATGGCGAATAGCCAATCATGCCACAACGCCGAGGTTAAGAAAGGATTTATTTCCTTTTACATAAAACTTCAAAATTCAAAGTCCTGCAGTGTTGTAGGAATTCCTAGAATGATTTCCTTGTTTATTTCAATCAATGAAGCTAAGCTACTTATAAAGTAAAACTAGGCTGTATCTGTTCATTTCCGGGAAAATATGGAATGTTTTCCTATTTCATCTCACCCTTTAAATTAAATGGCTGGCATATTTCTGTAACTGCAGTGCAAAGTATCGCGAGGTAGGATAAGTTCACACTATACAAAAATTTTAATGAAAGAAATGTTCACCTGAAACTGATTACGCTACGGTTGAGGAACGAGATACATCAGCTTTAACAACTGTCAAATGTCAGAGCGGAGTGTCGTTATCGTGTTAAACTGTCACGTTGTTAACTGTGTATGCTGTGCGTCATACAGGACGCGAATTAAACACCGTGTGTACAGTCGCAGGACAAACGCACAAGGTCAGTTTTATTTTCGTAGTCCCTGCATAACGGACATCTCGTTGTTGCGTCGAGAGTCGTACGTGCTCGCACTTGCAATGTCCTGAGTTCTCGTCCTGACTACGTAATTTAGATCACGGCCACTACTGTAATTTGTGGTGAGCGCAAAACTACTTTACGTCATTTTAAAAAATTGTTGCGACCGATTATAGTTATTTTACTTAGCCAACCATCACGAAGGAATAGTAATTGACGGATTCTAAATTCCTCAGTCCAGTCACCAGGAAATTCTACGAATTCATTTGAGGAGACGTTAGTCTTCAAACTCCTGTACAAGTTCGTTACGTCTGCGAATGTATCGCTGTTAGTGAAGCTCTCCTTGAGGTCTGTGAACCAATAGCAGACCAGCATGCTAACAATTACAGACTGGAGCTCTACCTTGTCACATGTACAAATGACCACTCACTGGAGCAGCAGATAACATACAAGTATCTGTAGAGGCCGGAAAAATTCGCGGGTTCAGTGACCTGTAGGTTAGTTTTCAAGAATATTTGTGAAATTGTGCAGACAGCAGCTGTTTATTGGATGCTCGCTGACACTGTGAAATGCGCCTGTATTCCAATATAGTTTTATTATTGGCTCAGCTACTTCCAGGAAGTGTCGAGTAAGTCAACGGCCAATTGTGAACGTGATACAGACCTATAGTTGCTGGGATTCTAGCTTGCGCCTAACAGAAAAAGCTAATTTTTCAGGTCTCTGAGTATCTGATATAATAGAGGGTACACAGGTCTGTGCAATCCAGCCTGATGGTCGTTGAACCCGCGATATTTCAGGGACTTTAATCTTAAAGTAAATGTACAGTTTGAAGCTAGTGACCCATAATTTTTGCGAAAATAATTTTGCCCCACTTTGTTTCGATGCCTTAAGCGCACATCTGCAGTTCTGCCTCGTGGTCAGTGATTGGATATTTTTACTCTCACGAGCCTTGGGATTGTACCGGCAAATCACAGACGAGTGGTGTTGCAGGAATGTTATTGCAATTGTCTCAGTCAAATGAGATACGGCTCTTCACATAGACTCGCTGTCAATGGACGACTTGAAATACACGCCCCCTGACGTCACCACAGTAGAAAAGTACTGTGGGAAACAAAGCTTGTTTACAAACATACTGATTTGTTAGTTGGTAATTGCAGAAAGCAAAAATGTTGCGCATTCATAGGTTTGCACGCAAGGGTAAAAAATATTAGGTTCAATTTCACGGTTAAGATATGCAAATACATAAGATTAATGTTTACCTGAAAAAACGGCAAATTCCAAACAAATCATCAATTTTCTTGACGTAGATCTCATTCGGGACATGTGAAGCCAAACAGCTAAATGAAGTATATGTTCGGCTGTGGTATCCATGGAGATAGGAATTGTATCCCACACCTGACTGAAGCTCCGCCTCTTTTCAAGTCGTCTATAACCATAAACCAGAATTGCACATGTGCACGTAAGTCACTATAACAAACTGGGGCAAAATTATTTTCGCTAAAAACAGGGCTCCCTAGTACTAACATTGTTCTAATTACCATAGTCATTTCTAAACAAAGTTTGGTCAAGTGGATTAAGGGCATGGGCCCGAGCTTCTTCGCATTTAACGACAATTATTTTTTAAAACATAAATGGGAGCCGATATCGTAAAATCGCTTCGTAACTTTGTTATGACTGATTTAAACTGCATACTCTTATTTTGTCGAGTCAGAAGACTGCAATCTAGTTGCTAATTAGTTAATTAACGAAATTTCCTTTTAATTGATAAATTAGCTATACTCATCATACAGTGTCTCGAAAAATTACATTTCATAGTAAAACCAATTTGCAACAAAGTTTCGAAGCAATTTTATGATATCTACTCTCGTATGGATTAAAAAAAAAAAAAAAAAAAACTCTCGAAAGCCGAGAAACTCGGGTCTAAGCCCATAAAGGCATGGCGCATGAAACATGTAATGTCTAGGAAACCTACAGTTTCATGAATAGATTTTTGCTTCACTTTGTTTCAATTGTTTGTGGACACATCTGTAGCTGTACGAGGTGGTTGCTGGCAGGTGTCTTTGAGTAGAGGTGACACTTGTTTGACTACGCCAATCAGAACAGGGGTCCTATGACACCACACGGCTGTCATTAGCGAGTAGAACATCAAAACACCCAAGAGATTCAGTCCACCAGCCACTGAAGTAAAAATTAGTTAATGTGATTTGACATATAACCAGTTATGAAATCGTCTCGAAATAATTAGTATTTTCACTTTATAATGCCAACCAATTTAAATATTGCTTACTGAAACCATACAAGGAACGTGATAGTAGTTATACAAAGGCTTGTATTTTTTTTTTCAAGAAGCATGATTGTATTTGTACTAATATTACACAAAATCATTAACACACCTATCATACCAACAAGTGTAAAATAATTTTCCCATGAAAATATTTGTAAGATTTAAAACAAAAAAAAAAAGGGGGGGCCCGTAAAATATAATAGTTATGAGTAGAGACATGCAAAATTCGCGTTATCATTTGGTAGCAGACTAAACTTCACTTTCATATACATAACAGAGTATAATCTGTGATTCAATTGGCCACGAAGTTTCATGTGTTGTCATTTACGTGTGTTACGTCTTTACAGAGATTGGCCTCTCTACTGTTTAAGTATTCTCCGCGGCAAGTCACGACAATATCGGCCAGCGAGAGACGTCGAAAAAGCCTACTTGGAGTCTAGTCAACTGTCAGAAATTACGCAAATTTTGCATGTCTCTAGTTATGAGTGTAGAGATTAGCAGTCGTCGAGAAACTCATACAACCGCTCATATCGTTTGTAGTGTAATTACATTCTTAATGACTTAGTTGAACAATTATTGCATTAATTATCTAAATTGCATGCAACCAATGTTTTTGTAACATTTCAAGTTCTGTATTTTAGTTGTAGTAATTATTGTATACTTTCTAATACTTGTTAGTCATTTTGATAACCGCAGTGTAGTAAAGAAATTGTACAATATAATTTTCTCCTTTTAATATCCTGTGGGTGTAATTTTGCATTTGTGTGTTTCAAAATAGTGGTATGATAACATTATCAATTATTTATGACAGTATTTTTTTCTCGAGTGTTCCTTCTTATGTAACATTGTCATATAGTTCTAAGCTTTGATAAAATTTTAAGTCTCTAGTTCATTGTTACTAGACAGGCCATCAAACTGACAAGAAGGCAAGTTAAGGGCGCGGTCTACCACAATTTTCATGACTATTTTTTTTATTTTTAAATTGTACCAGATAATTTTTTCTTATTTTAGACACAAAATGTGACTAAATTTGGCTCTTATGAAATTTTTTATCTCCCATAGTTTTCGCGTAATGGCTTGTTAAAGTCATATTTTGCATGTTTCCGTTTTAACGACTACACTAAAACCAACTGATAACCAAACTCAAAATAATTACAGTGGATAAAGACATCGCAGGCTACAATGTCATGCTCTTAGAATTAAAGAAAAAAAAAACTATTTGTATAAACAAAATAAAAAATAAAAATTTTAAAAATTCAATATTTTTTTTAAATACAAATAATTTTTATTATTTAATTTTAAGAGCATGTTATTGTAGCCTGCAATGTCTTTATCCACTGTGATTTTTTTGAGTTTGGTTATCAGTTGGTTTTAGTGTAGTCGTTAAAACGGAAACATGCAAAATATGACTTTAACAAGCCATTACGCGAAAACTATGAGAGATAAAAAATTTCATAAGAGCCAAATTTAGTCACATTTTGTGTCTTAAATAAGAAAAAAATATCTGGTACAAATAAAAAACGAAAAAAATAGTGATGAAAATTGCGGTAACTCGCACCCTTAAGAAGAATGCGTGAATAATACTTATTTTTACAAGAAATAGAACTGGTCGTCAGCAAAGGGTTCTTATGATCGTAAATCTACAAAGGATTCTTTTTACAAAATAATACCGTGGATTTACGATTGTTAATTTGTACAAGAATTTTGATTGTAATTCAACAAAATATTTTTTTGCAAACAGATTTCCAATGTTTTGTTTGTGTATTTATTTGCGTAAAACCACGCAATTTATGTATTGCTTGGTGCAGTGGCGAAACGGATTGAAGGGCGTCCGGTGTTGTGTTTGCAAACGAACGTGTTAGGACGCAGGGGAATTGTGGCTGTGGTGGACGCCAACTGCCAATCACAGGCGCGCCTGGCGTGACGTCGCCTGACAAACACAGGCTCACACAGGATGAGAGTGTACGTCCCTGCCCGTCCTATCACGCCCTCTACATTCTCTCTCTCTGTGTCTCACACACGATGTGCATGTCATGTGTGACACACGACAAACCACACACACGTGTTTTACCACTAGAACTAATGTATGCTATACGTGGTTCGGGATAAAATGAGCACTCAACAAAAACTGATAATGTTATTTTTTCAGCCAATTCGTATCTTCCCGCGCGTAATGCTAACAACGGAGAATGGCTAACCTCTCTGGACCCGTCACTTGATCTTTGTGCGTGTAAGATAGATCTTGCAGTCGTGGGAATCTGTATAGTTTGATTCTAAAAAGTTTATTAATTACAAAAAAACACAATTACGTCGATTTCAGTTATTTTTGTTTCATTATATTGCGTTATATCATTCCCAACCACATAATGTCAGGTTAGTGCAACAACTGGGTAACTTGCATTTTCCAAGACAAAGTTATCTGCAGATGTCTACTGTACCCTTACGGTTGTTCCGTTTAAGGGCGTTGGACCCGTAAAATTTCATTTTTTTATATTTGTGCCAAACACTGTTCAACTTTTGCACATCAGTTAACACGTCATTTCCCAAAATAAAAAAAAATCAGGCCCCATAGTTTTTGCATAATCACTCATCAAAATCACAAAATGGCCATTGCGGTGTAGCCAAAATCAAAAAAAGTAATTAACTAATAAATTCAAAATTACAATAACTGATACGCAGTGTATCAATGCATTTTATGACATGGTTGACAAAAGTTAGTTTTGAAAATTTCAGTAGTAGCCAAAAGTCAAAGTTATGCAAAAATTTACTCATTTCCATCAATTTTTAAAAAATACAAAAACACATCGCTTTGTGTTCACAAAAGTGTCTTTAAGTAGCTCACATCATTAAGAATTAATGTGAATTATCTTGTTTCTGCAAAATAATTATTTTTTATTATTTCGGCTACACCGCAACTGCCATTTTGCGACTTTGATATGTGATTACGCTAAAACTATGGGACCTAATTTTTTTTATTTGGGGAAATGACATCTCATCAGATATGTAAAAGTTGACCAGTGGTTGGCACAAATTTAACATTTTGAATTTTTACGGGTCCAACGTCCTTAATATATATACATTTATAAATGTGTTAATTAGGAGTATTGATGCAACAAAAAGTTGCATTTAGAAAAAAACTATTTGTATGACAAAAGGAATTTTCAGTGTTATAGTTGGATATCTCCAGCTACCTAGTTACCTAGTTGTAGCATTAAGCCGGCGATAAGTAGTAAGGAAACTAGAGTTAATGTTGATTATATGCCGGAAGTGGTATATTTCGAAGATTTAATTTTTAGTGCTCACTTTATTTGGAACAGTGTGTACAGTGGGAATGATATTTTGGTCAGCACAATGTCAAAGTTATCCCGCAATTTCAAAGTTACCCCGCAATGTCAAAGTTACCCCGCTATTTCAAATTTACCCCGCAATGTCAAAGTTACCCCGCAATGTCAAAGTTACCCCGCAATGTCAAAGTTACCCCACAATGTCAAAGTTACCCCGCAATGTCAAAGTTATCCCGCAATGTCAAAGTTACCCCGCAATGTCAAAGTTACCCCGCAATGTCAAAGTTACATCGCAATGTCAAAGTTATCCCGCAATGTCAAAGTAACCCCGGTTTACGGTACTGTGTGTTGTATAACATTCCCCTGTATTCACATCACTGCCCATTGTCGCACTCGTGGGGACAATTTAAGTACGCTGTAAAAAAAGATGAGGTAAATGTACTCTACATGTAATGGAAGCTAATTACCTCTACAAGCGAGGGAAAATTACTCAACACGTGTCAAGGAAAGTTACTCAACTGGTAATGTAATTTTTCATTACATATTGGCGCAAGCCCTCTAGGACAATTTGACATAACCCGCGAGTGAAACTTCCGAGTGGTTTGTGTGACGAATACGCTACCTTGCGGAAATTTCCACACATATTCGGAAATCAGATTTCTCTCTCAAGGTTGGGGAATATTACCGTACATATGATGAGTAATATTAGTAACATTTTTTACAGTGTACATTTTCAGTATGTCGTTTTCTACGTCCACTACTGGCCCGACACAGTATTGTGGCTATTCTTGTTTACATCTATTTCCACATAAGCAGCATGGCCAGGCAGGTTATAACTCTATAATAAGCCATGTCAATACTTCCGCACCATAGGCATTCGTCGCTTCTGGTAATCCCTATTTTCTTTCTTTTATACGCCGTGTTGCTGATATCATTACAGAATTTGTATAATGTAGCCCTCAGTGACGAAGAAATATTGTTACCCGTCATTTCCCCGATATAAATGAACAGCAATGACATTCGTGCCTCTTAACTACCTTCACGTTTATGCTGTTAGGTTGTCTTTGTTCGTGTTCAATGTATATTTCAATAACATAATTTTTTTTTTTTTTTAATTTTGAAGCACTCAACTAAAATAAATATCCACTGTATTTTGCAAGAACGCATTCCAGAGGAAGTGATTTGTGTTCAATTATGCAATTTCCCGGCAAATCTATTATTTTTGTAGACTACAAATGTTTGGTGTTTTTACAACGAAAAAACTTGAAACATTACATTTGTTGTACATTTATAAATATTTTAAATACTATACAGAAATTAGTTCCTTTTAATTTCAACAAAAACCAAATTTACTGTTCTATTTGGTTGTCGCAGAAGTTACAGTATGTTATTATGTTATTTAAAAGATAAATGCTCTCTGCTCCAGCTACAGAACATATAGTAGCAACAATAAAACAGTACTTGTGTCTATTTTAACCGAAGTACGGCTACTACAACAATACCTTTTGAACCCAGATCGCCGATGTAGGTGCGAATGTCCTGACCACCACTAAACCACCCATGCCGCCCCCCTCCCCAAATCGACATACAGAGTTGATACCCAGAAGAGAAATAACATAGCAATGTTTATCACATAAGTTGTTCGGTACGAGGAGTATGGGATAAAGATTTTTTTATACGTAATCTTGCATATAACATTTCCTGAGTGAGTCTATTCTATTACATTCTTTAGAATCGCCAGACATGAAAAAAAAAGTCATTCGTTAATGTCATGTGACTAGAAATAAAACGTTAATAATACAAATTCGTGACTGAGACTGTTGAACTAATGAGCAGTATCCACTAATTTAGTTATTGTTGTTTGTGTGTGTGTAGATGGCCACGCCCTATATCACAGCTGACCAATAACATACATTCGTCGGTACACCAGATAGAGATAAGATTTGTATCAAGTCCTAAAAAAAATTAATTTTCTCAAAACATTAAAAAAAGTAACCCATATTCAAAAGAGATTTATAACATGAAGACATATTGCACAAAACAGCTAAGAATGTCGTCCATTTCTTCGCCAGAATCTCGCCCAATCTGACCACAGGTGCTCGGCCAGTCACATCACATCAAGTCTGTGATTGGTTGGAACTTGGTGTATAGTAGTACCCGAATAACTAGACCTCGGTGTTACCCTGCTCGCTAAAACGAAGAAAGATTTTTCTTTCATTGTATATAGCGTGCAGTAAAGATATATTCCCTTACGGCAAGGGAAATGTTAAAAACTTACCTTTGGTGTTACTAAACTTTTTATTTTAAAATATTGATTTGGAAATAACTGAAAGCCTGCGTTTATAATACACAACTAACTTCGCCACAACAAATATGTCTAATAAACTATCTTATTTTTAACCCCGTTACTGTGACATTTAAACAAAAATATTCTTTGCAGCAAAGTTACTGTGCAGTAGCGCATATATAAACAACATTGTCCTTTGTAGCAACAAGCAATTTGTTGCATGAAGGGAAGTATGGTGAAGTCAGCAACAATAACTTTAGTAACGTCGGGCGAAATCAGGCCTTGCATTAACCGAGAATCCCAAGACTTCACTCTACTACACTGTTAAAATTTTCCGTAAATTCACGGAAAAATTTACAGAAAAGTACTGTAATTTTACGGAAGTGGCTTTCGTAATATTTTGTTTATGGAAATTTGTCCGTATTCCCAGTTTACGGATGTTTGACCGTAACTTTCCATAAATGCATGGAAATATGTTTCTACAATTTTAAAGCATATTTTACTGTGTTTCTTTAAAAAAAGTGGTATTAATAATCAATATGAATCCTGGATGTCAAATACAGAAGTGGTATATTATAAAGTTGATATTTTACCACTGCATGGAACTTATTTACTCATAGTAAATTGTCGCTGTGGTTCAGTGGAGCCGACCTCCCGTGACTCAGTTAGTTGAGCGGCCGACTTTGATGCAAGGGGTTCTGCGTTTGATTCCCAGGTCTGGCTGGGTGTTATATTTGTGTTTGCCCAAAGGTCTAAAAAATTGTCTCTATACACATTATCTCACGAAAAGTTTCTGGTGTCAATCAAATTAAGTCACTTTAAGGGGGGGGGGGGATGTTTGGTGCAGTGATGATGCGGACGCTTCCGTCTCGCCACTGCACCAAACATTTTTATAAAAAAAAAGTGGTTGGAGCTTCTGCGTGGCGATCGTAAGGTCGTGGGTTCAAACCCCGAAACAACGAAAAATTTTTTAGGTTACTAAAGAGTGCGTCAGAATCTCGATAACACATAGTTAATAAGAAAATGTCGTGTTTCTGGAAATTGGAGTGCTAGTAGATCAAAGAAATTTAATTCTTTAGCGG
This sequence comes from Medauroidea extradentata, assembly GCA_003012365.1. Lineage (NCBI taxonomy): Eukaryota > Metazoa > Arthropoda > Insecta > Phasmatodea > Phasmatidae > Medauroidea > Medauroidea extradentata. The sequence goes on along the minus strand of PNEQ01081931.1, from coordinate 2,420 downwards.
GAAACGGATAGTCCGTTATTTTACGGAGGGTTCCGTTATAAGAAAAACTGAGTGTCCGTTACTTTACAAAGATTTCTGGATAATGTTTTGCCAGTACTTTTCCGTAATTTCACGGAATATTTTTTCTAACAGTGTATCTTGAGAGAAATAATTTCAAATTGCAACATAACACATCAGCCAATGTATCGGATGCCTGCAGTTTCTTACTGATGCTTCATATCCAACCTGTTTGAAATAGTGGTTTTTCTTTATAATTTGCGCCAACAACGAGCGAAATAAGAATATCTAGTCGGTCGTTCGTCTGGAAGTTCTAAAACCAAATCACAGTTACATTTATTCTGCGCTATAAATCGCATCACACCAAGTTCACATACGCCGGAAAACTTCTAGGGGCGTTTTTGTTCCAAATAAAACGTTAAAACTTTACAGTTGCAAGGTTGCACACATTTTCTAGACATCAAGACAAAACATAAGCGAATCACTGACTCTAAAAAGTAGTTTGTAAATTTACCAGACGTGCGTATAGGAGCGCTAAGAAAGTAGGTATGGTAGAATAGTTTCCCAGATATACATGGTAGCACTCCTAAACTTTTTTGTAAAACAGTCAAATGTATACAGAAGTTACCAGACTTGTATTGTAACAAGTGTAAAAGTTTGCTTATTTACAAGACGAAGTGTGGTAACTGTACCATACTGCGTCTGGGATAATAGCTTCCTAAGCATTCAAGGAAGTTTTTTACAGTTACGTATGCAATACTGCAAGGACGCCAACGCCTCCAGTTTCTGTAGTCCCACTATCCACCGTCTTATTGGTCTACAGCGCGTGTGACACGCCCAATGAAGTAAATGACATCTACAATTAGTAGTGTTTCAGTCAACAAAGTATCTAGATAAATATTTTCAAGTCAACGTTCTGTAATTAATGAAACGTGATTAGTAGAGATTGGAAGGCTAGTATATTCAAGCAGACAGAAGCTGCTCATTGGCTGTTCGCTGTCACAGTTAAGGTGTCTGTATATAATGCCTTATTTATTATTGGATCAGGTCCCGCCAGGAGGTGCCAAATGAGTTAATGCATGGTCGTCTTCAGTAGAAGGCCGGAGTCTTAAATGTGGCAACACTGCATCGGGGGCCTGCTGCTTGTCACTTCTTGGCCACCCTAGTCTCTGTAACGTGTCTAGATGCAGCTTTATTGGCGAGTACACGTCTACACTGACTAGGGCAGCCAATGATGCAGCACTGCCACATTCAAGACTCCGGCCTTCTTCTAAAGACTGTCATGGTTAATGGCCAATCGCGAAAGTGACACTATCCATGGGCGTACCCAGGGGGTCGTTTAGGGGGTTCAAACCCCCTCCGAAATGTCAGTTTCATTATCTAGATATTATATTGTACATTACAAAAAGTACAACCTACTACAAAAACAAGCACAAAGTTAATAAAATACGTTATTAAAACATTTAAAAACATCAAACACAGATGACATTGAAACATTTACGCAAGTTGAGAGTTCAGAACCCCCTCCGAAAACTACTCCTAGGTACGCCTATGACACTATCTCACAGTTGTTTGAATTCTATCCTGCACGCAATGTAAAGCACGAATTAATTCAGGTCCCTAATGATTAGGAAACCTTGATTTTCGTCAATAGATTTTTGCACAACTTTTTTACAATGTCTTACGTTCACACCCGCAACTCTACTTTGTAGTCAGTGATAAGATGCTTTCAACTCGTAGCGTCACGGGGTCTACCTACCAATCACAGATGTGTTGTGTCACAGTAACTGTGTTCTGATTGGCCCAGTCAAATAAGTGACGAGCACACCCTCAAAAAACGCTGCCAATAACCAGGAAGCACAGCTGCAGAAGTACATAAGGCAATGATTAGGGACCCTGGTTTTTTCGCGAAAAGAATTTTGCCTCACTTTGTTTCAGTGCCTTACGTGCACATCTGCGGTTCTGCTTCGTGGTCAGTGATTATATATTTTAATTGTCGCGATCCTTGGGATTCTACCGGCAAATCACAGCTGTGAGGTGTTGCAGAGACGTTATTGTAATTGGCTCAAACAAATGATATACGGCTCTTCATATAGACCCGCTGCCAATAATCATGAAGCAGAATTGCAGATGTGCACGTAAGGAACTGAAACAAAGATGGGGCAAAATTCTTTTCGCGAAAAACCAGGGTCCCTAGCAATGATAGAGATGATGATTAGAGATGATGGTATCTCGTGAAAATGTTTGTGCCAACATACCTTTGAAAACACTGTAAATTCTCGGAACCTGTATTATTGGGTTTTATTACATCTGACACCCCGTAGGTGTCTACAGACCACACACAAGCATTATATACTACATTAACGGGGTTCTTATTGGCTCAGTCAAATAGGGAAACTGCTCCAATTACAGGAAAAAGCCAG
>PNEQ01081930.1:6098-16513 GCA_003012365.1 Medauroidea extradentata | reverse complement strand
AAATATGTCTTATACGAATACATTCTCGTAGGAATGGGTAACATAAGTAAGCTTCAAAGCTCCATTCTTTCGTTTAATTTTAGTGTATGTATCTTGTAATAAAAAATTGCAATATACACGGGGATGAGTAAACAGTAAACATATCACAGATTACACAAAATTAAGTATAGGACAGTTTTAATAATTAACGTTATTGACACTGTGTTGTTGATTTTAAGTCAATAAAGGTGTTAACTATGCGAAATAAATCCCAAGTAGAACTATTATTTTTATTATGATTTACAAATGGTTAGAAGATAGTTGCTTGCATTTCATTATAAATACTATTAACTTTTTTTTTTTTGAGGACCACAATTGTATTCCTTGACGTAGACAAAAATGTAGATCGATTACAAAATTATTATTTTAAAATTCACTGCTGTCAAAAAAAATTTCCCTCGTTTTGTGGAAGACTGGCCGGAGAAAAACAAAATAAAGGCAGGCGTGCTGGGTCAGAATTCGTTCGATGGTGTAAGGCGAAACCTTGGTATAACAATAAGCGAATAGACGGGTTGTAGGGGGAAATGGGGGTGGGGGCGAGCACAGTGCAACTAATACCTCGTATCTTCTGACAAACACTTCCCACTTGCTCTTCCCAACGACCTTCTTCTTCCCCCCGCCTTCCACCCCAGGCCCCAACCCCCCTTCCCGCTGCGGAGTTCCAAAGAGACGGCTCGAAGCGGAGGTTATGCCTACTTCGGGGCTACTAGTTCAACAACAGACCACGACCAAGGTTCTGTGCCCCCTCTATGGAACCCTTAAGGGTTAAATTTAATTTTGTTAGCTTGATTAATGTAGCGGTCCCCGCTACACAATTTCAACTCTTTGCTATGTATAAGAAAAGGAAGCCTATCCATTATTTGAGGGATTTGGTTTGTCTACATCTTCCGATGTAGAAGTAACATTATTTCTACTCGTCCTTTTGCTGTACTGTCATCGGTAGCAATGGGCGAGATGGAGAAGTAACATCTTTCGGTGGTGGCAAGAGTGTACCCATGAAGGACAGCCAAAAAGTCAAGCCTATATATATATATATATATATATATTTATTTATTTATTTATTTATTTACTCTCCTTCTCTCGTCCTAACTAATTTATGTGCACATAGCACTACTTATTCAAATTTGAGACTTTATGTAATATTCGATCACAACCTCTGCAAAATTAATTGAACAACGAAAATTGAAAATTTGTTAAAATATGTAAAAATAAGATGTAGGTGAAATAATTTTTTTTTTGTTGGGGATCCCCTTGTTTAACTTATTTACTATAGTATTTTTAAACCATGCGTGCTTATCTTGATGTGTTAATGTACTATATTGGTTAATATACATACATCAAATACACATTGTGCAAATATTTTATTGTTATCTAACCAACTAATCAAGGTATTAAAATTTTTTTAATTGTTACAATTTTATTTACTAGACCTAACTCATTTTATAAAGTTTAATATACAAAGGCGCTCACGCTCCTAAATTAAAATAAATTAATTTTTGTATGGTCTCTTAAATTAATAATCTTTAATGTAAAGTGTTGGGGAAAGGAGGCTCGGCCCTTTCTCTGACCTTGAATAAGGAGCACCGATCAACAACTTGTGTCCACGTTAGTGCTGTTTTCCCCTTTCTTTGCTTGGCTGGCCTAGGAGCTGTCTTGATCGGTTTACCCTATTGGTTTACCCTTCCTGGACCTCCTAGGTTGGTTGGTAAAGTTTGGGGGAATTCCACCAAACAGCACATAAATCAAGACGAAATAAATAATGTTAAAGTATATTTTCATAATGGCTTTACTCTCGTTATACCTATTCACTTCACGGACAGAACGAAAACATATTTTCTGTTTTTTATAAGCTATCATTAAAGGCCGGAAAACTTTGCGAATCCATTGAGAAGTTGTTAATTTTCAATGATAGTACATGTTCGTGGCGAATTTGTCACTGCTACAGAAGCTCTTCATCGAAACTGTGATCCAACAGCCAACTGCAAAATAACACTCATCGACTCACGCACCGCCAAGAAAATATGTGCAATAGGCCACTCGCTAGGGCAGCAGCCAATGAACAAACAGCTGAAGACAGAATATACAGAAGACAGTGGAGTCCAGCTGGTAGGTCGTTGAGCCCGTTATCCAGCTATCATTCTTTATAATATTTTACGGTTTGTCCTGTAACTTGCAACTACAGATTTGCTACCAACTTGTTTCAGCGCCTGACATCAACTTCTGCAGATCTGCTTAGTGGTTATTGACAGTGTGCATTCGTGCCAAGGCTTTCCTTAATTGACTGTGCTACTCAGAACAAGGTCGTATAGATACAACACGTCTGTAATTTACGAGTCCAGGACCAAGAAAGTTAATACATTCAATCACTAATCGTGAAGAGAAGGTGCAGTACTGCATGTAAAGTATTGTAACAAACTTGTTCAACGATCTTTTACCGTAATCTTGGGTACCTGGTAGTGCCTGAAACATCCTACCTTCTGTTTAAACAGAATTTCCCTAATATGTATCAAATTATTCAATATTTATTGTTAGACTTACAAGAAACTTCTCGATTTCATCTGGAATCACCAAACGAACGATTATTCATTCGCTTCTTACAGTACCGAAAAAGAGGTGAATAGGATCGCTGGGAAGAACAGGATCAAAAGAATTAGAACGAAATTATTTGTTCAATATTTGCTTTAGAAACTTATTTTTTTCTGGATGAGCAAATTAATGCTGTTGACAGATATTTTGATTCGAACATAACTTTTAAAAAGTAATGTTGTTGATGAGAAATTTGTTCAAATTTTGATCCTATTCACCCCACTGTGATCCAGTTCTCCTCATTTTACTGTACAACCTGACAGCGTCCACGACAGCCAACAGTTAGAAATTTGTTGGAAAGGTTGAAAATGTGTTGTGCTGGGAAAAACACGTTAAACCAACTGTTGGTGTCTGGCTGGCAGTAAGAGAAATGGGTTGTGAAGTAAAACTTATATTAAAAATATTGTTTCCCCAACACTATTTTCCAACCAAAAAGCAGCATAATAAATATTTTATTAGAATAATGTTGCAACAAAAGCATAACATGCACAATTTTACATATTAATCAAAAGTAAACTTTAATTCGTGAGTAAAATAATACGAAAATGTTGGGGAAGACAACCGTATGTTACTGGCAAAAACTTTGACTGTGTGAGACACGACATTACTTTACAACTTAACAAATTCGATTAAAAAATTCTAAACATTTAATAAAACTCATATAATAACTTACTATGGCCTTAGTAAGAAATCCCTTAAAGTAAAATAAGGGCCATTGTTTGTTCATTAACGGAGTGTAGGACAAAATGGTCAGAATGAAACAGTTTGTTTGTAATAGATATGAGTATGCTGGGCGTACAATGTTTTACAACAGATTTTCAACTTGCTAAATTATATTAGAATGAGTTTTATACATTTAGTTAAACACATATCTTTAGCTCTTGATTACTTTTAAAATATTGTTCAGCGAGGACGTAAGAGTATAATGGAACATTGTGTTTGCCGGACACTAGCCTTAATTTTACAAAATATACAGGCTGTAACAGAAGTGATTGTCAATAATTCACCCATGGAAAGTACTGGCCAAAATAAGTTAGAAATGTCCAATAAACATGGGTCCGGAAATCAACCGTTGTCGAGATAGAACACATTGTTTGTTGCAGTTGGTCAGTATGTAGGAACACATGGCATTTCTAATCTTTAAAGAAGGTGTTCAAAATGTTACCCATGTGTCTGAATGCAACATTGAACTCGTCTCTGAAAAGAGTAGCGAATCCTCTCAGACAGTCCTGGTGTATTCTGTAAATGCTGGAAGGCTGCTTCAATCCGCAAGCGTAATTCTTCAAGAGAGTTGACCTCAGTAGCATAGACCAGGCTTTTGACATGACCCCACACACAGAAATCCATGGGATTTAAATCCGGTGAACTTGGAGGCCATGGCACAGGTCCTCCTCTACCTATCCAGTGTTGAACATACCATCGAGTTAGAAGCCTGCGCACACGTAATTGAAAGTTTGCTGTAGCACCGTCATGCATAAACCACACGTTCAGGCGTTGGTTCAGTGGAACATCATCATCATGAAGCAGATTTGGAAGTACAGTATGCAGAAATTGCCTGTACCGATCTCCGGTTAGTCTCTGTGGTAGGAAGTGTGGTCCAAATATGTGGTCTCCGAGCAGTCCGGCCCAGACGTTCAACGAAAAACATTGCTGATATCGTGACATGTGTGTCGCATTAGGATTGACATCGGCCCAAATGTGACAGTTGTGGAAATTGAAAATGCTGTCATGGGTAAACCCAGCTTCATCCGTGAACAGAATACTGCTTACAAACAGGGGGTTCAAAGTACACTGTTGTTGCATCCATTGGCAGAAATTCTCTCTGGAGGAAAGTCTGCATTGTTGAGAGCTTGCACACGGTGGAGATGATAAGGATACAGTAATTACCGATTTAAAATCCGACACACTCATATGACACAGCACACACTCCTTGATAGCAATCCTCCTTGCTGAAGTACTCGGACGTTCGTGTACAATGTCTAACACCCTTTGCTCAACATCAGATGTTATGTATCTGGGCCTACCTTCTCGTACATGATGTGCGAAATTCCCACTTTCTCGAAGGCGCTGATGTAACCTCGTAAATGTATGTCTGTCGGGCTGTCTGCAGGGAGGAAAAGCTTCTTCATACAATCGTGCAGCCGGAAGTGCACTGCTATTAGCTTTGACATACACGAAGTGCATGTTAGCATACTCTTCATTAGTGTAACCTCCGTCCATGGTGCCTTTACTTTCGTAACTGATTGTCTGTATGGCACAGTGCATGTAGGGAGCGAAGGGAGTAGTTGTGCATGCATCAACAACCTGATAGGCGAACCCATACCTTGAGATACCAGCATAATTATCTAGGAATCCAAACACGTTTGTAGTTGGTCCCCAATTCGACTTGTTACGAGAACTCGACAACGGTTGATTTCCGGACCCACGTTTATTGGACATTTGTAGCTTCTTTTGGCCAGTACTTTCCATGTGTGAATTATTGACCATTTCTTCTGTTACACCATGTATACATTATATGCATCTATACATCCACAAGTCCACAAGACCGCACTGGCTGGACATAAGTAATTGGTCTGTAAGTCGTACCATGAGAGACAAATTCAACCTGGTCTAGTGGTTGGCTGGCCAGACGACCCCAGTAATCCCTTGTCCTACCTGGACAGTAGTGTGTGCCTAGGGGTGGACACTGCTAATGTGTCTTTCGCCATTCAAGGATGTACAGCAGCCCACCATGCAGCCTCAAACTGACAGGCTATCGGGTGCACATCACTTCTGCATATGGCAGTGATGTAACTCCATAGCACCCTCCTGCCAGTGATGCACCCAGTATCACGTAAAACCTCTTTGGAAGGCTGTCAAGGAAAGCATATGTGGCGACCAGATATCGTCACTCTGGAAAAAAAGGCATGTAAATGCCTCGTATGAGTCTGGTGGAGGGCAGGGTGCCACTGGGAAGGGTGTAGGGATGAGGTTGGCGATGTTGTCCGGTGGTTGGTTGGCAGGGGTGTACACTGGTTTGAGATGGTCTATGGAAACTGTACCTTGCCGACCATGCATTTCGATGGTGTTGCAGTCTTTGATGTATGACTCAGCATAGGGAGTGGGCATTCATAGGGGACTTCGAGAGATTTCTTGAGCCCTTCGCTGTGAACTAGGACTTCTGTTGCTGTTGCGAGGTCGTTAAACACAAAAGTCTTCATTCCACCATGGTGTGTGCCCACTACAGGTCAGAGTGTGTTAATGTGTTGCCGGAGCTCCTTAACAAGTCCTGCTGTGTCTACGGGTTGGGAATGTAGACTGGCCACCAATAGCTCTCCAGAGAGACGAAGAGGTTGCTCGTACAACAACTCAGCTTCCGAAACATGGAGGTCCTCATGCCAGGCTGCTTGGATGTCCAGATGCATGTTAGGCAATATGTCCATTCAGTGCTCAGTGTCGTGGCAACGTATGGCTGCCTTGAGTTTGTGATGCATTGACTTCACCATACCATTGGATTGTGAATGAAACACTCTTGTTCAAAATCGCGATATTTCTGTCAGGTTACAGAGGCCCCTGAAGAGTGAAGAATTTAACTGTCTCCTTTGATCAGAAGTGATCTAGAGGGGGTAGCCAAATCATGTGGTCCACGCATTTTACAGAGCTTGATCTATTGTAGTGATTTCAATGTTCTCCACTGGAATTGTTTCTGGCCACCTGGTGAAGCAGTCGATGACAGCCAAACAGAACCGGAAGCCTAGGGACACTGGCTAGGGTCCCACAAGGTCGATATGCTCCTGATCAAATCTGGATAAGAGTGGTAAGAAGGCACCAGTTGAGGAGGAGACGTGATGCAAATTTTTTTATTGCTAACAGGAAATGCATGCAACGTGCCCACTTACGACTGTATGATCTGATAGATGGCCACACAAATCACTGAGTGACTTACTTGACAGACTCCCTGACACCTGGGTGAGCAAGGAAATGCACAATGTTGAAAGCAGCATGAAGGAATGATGCTCTGACAAAAGGTCTTACTATCAGAGTAGACATATCACAGTAAAGATCGAATGGTATATATGGCATGGTGAAATTCCTCAGTTGTAAGCAAGAATCCTGCTGCAAGTATCATTTTAGCTAGTGTCAGCGAAAGCTTTCCCCTGGAAGAGAGTATCAGAAGCTATATTGTCAGCACCTAAGATGTGCTTAATGATTGTTTTAAATTGGCTGATGAAATCTAGCTGAGCAATTTTCCAGATTTTGAGTGAAAGCAAAATGTGAGATTTGTGGTCAGTGAACACAGTGAACTATATCCCCCTCTACCATATGGCGAAACTGTTTGATCACCAAATAGATGGCGAGGAGCTCGTGGTCATAAGCACTGTACGTCTGCTGAGCAATTTTCGTTTTCTTTGAGAAAAAGGGTAAGGACTACCATTATCCTTCTCCGTTTTGCTGGAGCACTGTGCCGATTACGAAGTCTGCGGCATTCGTCATTAATGCTAGTGGAGCTGTCGGGATTTCATTAGCCAACAAGGTATATTGAGTGAAAGTAGTTTTGTAGTCTTCAAATGCATTTTCACTCTCTGGTGTTCATGTAACTGACTCCTTGACTTTCAAATTCTCCTTAAGAATCTCATGCAAGGGAGCTTGTGTATCAAGTGCATTGGGGATGAAATACCCGGAAAAGTAGAGCATCCCAGTGAACTGGCGCGGAACAGTTCTTTTGCAGTATGTGTCTTATTGTATGAGAGGACAGCATCAACTTTCTCTGACACAAGCTTGGTTCTTTCTACAGAAATGCTGTGCCCTAAGGAAGTTATCTGTGGTTCCCCAACGATGTACAGTGATTAGCAGACCATTTGCCTTGAGGCGGCCAAACAGCTCTTCTAGATGCTGCACGTGCTCTTCCTCACTGCACGATGCCACTACGATGTCACCAATGTATGACACACAAAATCCCAGACCACGGAGAAATTCCGATAAATCTTTGGAATGTTTGCACGGCATTGCGGAGACCAAAGGACATGAATAGAAACTCGTACGTTCCGAAAGGCATTGTGATGGTGGTTTTGGGAATAAGCCTTGACGAGGTCAATCGTGGAGAAAATGGTCTTGCCGTGTAGGATTTCAGAAAAATCCTGGATATGCGGAACTGGGCATCTGTCAGGAATTGTGCATATATTATGCATCCAGTGGTGTCCACAGAGTCTCCACGCTTCTGCTTTCTTGGGTACCATATAGGGCAGGGAGGAAGATCAGGAGCTCTTAGAAGGAAAGGCTAACACAAGTTTGAGTAGGGCTGTGAATTCCTGCTTTGCTATCAGAAATTTATTTGGTGCCAACTGGAGTGGACTGCTGCGCACTGACAGCCTGGCAGTGGTGTGCGTATGGCAAACTGTCGAATGTTGTGTAGGCCGTGGGGTGTTGATTGGCGAGTGATGTCCCCATACTTCTCCAGCAATTCATAGTAGTGTGACGACAGAGGAAGTGTCTTTATGCTGCATATAATGCTGGTGGTCATATTACAGATGGCTGATAAGGAGGTGGTACTAAATAAAATATGCCAGATGCAGGCATCGACCAGGAGGCCATAATGGTGGATGAAATCAGCCCGATTACATGCTTGGTAACAACCGCGATGATAAAATGCCACACCAAATCACAACTTAATAACAGGTTGAGTGTAAATGAGTAGTCCAGTTCCAAAACTCGTCTTGTCTATCATCAAGGAAAGGGGAGTTCTGAACAGTTTTGTGTGACTTTTAAACGTCTGCTGAAGTTGACGTGAACATAGTTTCCAAACCTCCCCTTATTCAATAACAGATACACTTTGAAAAACTGCTTTGGCTATGTCACAAATGGGCTCGCGAATCAGTTTTTCGCGATTTGCTTAGTTTTAGTGAAAGTGGATAAGACAAGTTTTGGAACTGGACTACTCAAATGTGACAAAACCATAGGAAGAGGTGGGTGATCTATTTGCAGCAAAAAGTGTGTATTCTGACTTAGCATTTCCTTTTGGTAGCAGCGAACAGGGCTGCCCGTTGTCGATGGTCCTCTTCACAATTGCTATCGAACCATTGTGCCGTCTTTCGAGCAACAGACTTCAGGGTCTCCGAATCTCAAATGGCTCCTTTGCATTGAATGTATATGCAGTTGATATTACCTGCTTAATTCAGTCGCAGCAATACTTACGGAACACTCTGGATGCCCTGGACATATTCGAACGTGCTTCAACTTGAGAACAAATGACCACAAATCATCTTTACTGTAATGCTCAACTATTAAAATATGTTGGGTGGATTGTGTGGCACTGGCTCATTTTTAAAACGGCCCGTCCACAACTCGGCCTTTCCGTATCAGCTGGAGGCTTGGGTTTGATGGACCATGACACCCAGTGTGCTGCCATATTTCAAGCAACTGCCAATAAAACTGTGCTTCGTGCCGATATCTATGCAGATATTAAACGGTCTATATGGGATTTAGGAGCTCAGTTACTTCAACCTGTTACAAAGTTTAGCCAGGGAAGGGGAAGATAAATAAGCCAGGGATGAAAGGTAACAAGAGTTTATTATAATAGAGAACAAGGAAATACAGCAATACAGAAATAGAGGCGAGTGGAAGGGTTAGGGTAAGACGAGACAGGAGATAGGTAAAGAATCGCTCTCCTTCCCTAAACCAACAGTAACTCACCGCTCGTGCCGCCGTTAGAGCTAGTTCTCTAGTCAGAGGTCGCACCCAGACTCGAACCCAGAGTCCCCAGATGCGGTCGCCGCCCGAGCAGAAGACTCTCTCGTCGACTCTCCTCTCCAACTCCAACTCCCCTTGGTAGCTAGCTCGATGTCTATACTATTCTTCGCACCCCCACCAGGCCGTCAAAATCCTCCCCTCTAATTGGCTCCCAGCTATGCCCAGAGGCGGAGCAATCCATGCTGAATCCAGGAGCTTGTAAGGTGTTGGGTAAGTGTTAAGACCCACTCAACTCCTCGAGTCATCGGATTCCTGGGATACCACTGTTGCCACAATCCGCCACTTTTTGGTGACTTGTTGATTACCCAGCACCCACTTACTGCCGTCCTGCGACGCCACCGACGCCGCGGGGTTGTGCAATCGTCTTCCTATTTTTCCGCGACGCCACCGACGCCGCGGGATTGCGACACCGTAACATCACCCCCAAAATAACGTTGGACGAGAAGTCCCTTACTTGTCGGGTGAGACGGTGGATGTAGAAACAATGCAGAAGAAGATTGGTACCATGTTAAGCAGTCCACCCTGTATGTCAGGCGAAACATATGACAGGTGGTGGCGAGTGGAACTAAATGTTCTTTATAGGAAGGAAAAGTGATATGTAGTAGTAGTAAAAGTAGCGTTGAAGAAGTTCATCTTCTTGGTTGGATGGTCCGTAGATTGTCGGTGGGTGACTGGGTAAAATGTAGCGTAGCAGCGAGAACACAGAGGGCGACGAGTTGATGGGGGTTGGCCATGGTATAGTTCGACATCTCCGGCACTGGCGGCGGGTTGGACAGCGTCGGTAAACTGTAGGGTAACTGGCCAAGACAGGAAGTGGTTGTAGGTAGGGTATAGGTATGCTTGAATACATAGTGACAAATGTGGATACTATGGCGTGTTGTTACCTTTTTTTTATAACAAAATCTACTTGAATATTTGTATGCTATCACTACTGTTATAACTCATTTTATGCACATTTAGAGGATGAAAAATAGTTCTAACAATAAAAGCGTACATATATACATGAAAATAACAAACATACATAATTTACAAAAATAATGGTGACTAGATTAGATGTACAAGAA
>PNEQ01081929.1:0-16413 GCA_003012365.1 Medauroidea extradentata | reverse complement strand
TAGGAAGAGCTGAACGCATGTTTCAGGACACACAAAAAAAAGCAAGACAGGAGAGAAGCATTGCAAAGAGGAAGCTGGAAGAGCTCTTTGAACAAGAAGATGATCCTGACAACCCATCTTATGGTTCAGGGATGCATTAGTGGCATAGTGTGTGGCAAACTTTAAATGCAATTTTCTGTGAAATCATTTTTTAAAGACAATTTGTTCCTTTATCTCAGCTTCTAGCAGGCCTAAAATTCTCAAAATTTTACCACATGTTATACAAGCTATGTTTATTGTTTTAACATAGTGATATTTTTCTAAACACAAAACTTTACATTTAAAAAAATATTTTTTAGATCATTTAAATGTTAAATTTATGACATTTAAAAAAAACTATATATTTTTTACAAGAAAAATAAATGTAAATCCTTGTGCTAAAGTACTACCCTATTCATGTAGATAATGGTGACCAAATTTCATCTTGATCCATCAAGAAGTTTCTGAGAAAAAGGAACATGAATTTATGAAAATTTACATTGTGGAGATAGGCAATTGAAACTCCCCTTAAAGGAATATGGCCATAGCGGTACTGCTTATTTGTCATTTTGTTCAAATAACTTTTATGTGGTGGTCTATTGCTAACATCAAACGTCCCTTGACACATGTACTAAAAAGCAACCTCCTACTGAAACCGTTTGAATCTCTATTGGATTATTTTTTTTTTTATTTTGAAAATTTTATTTAATGGCTTGAAAAACGGAAGAAGTTAAAGGGACAAAATCTCCGAAAATCGGATTTAACAACTGAAACCTACAATGCACTGTATTCACAGTTCGTATGTCATTAAATAAATTATAAAACACTCTCTAGAATGTTTAAATATTCAGTACGTAATTACACCCTACAGCAAAATTCCAAACAGATAATTTAGGGTCAAGGTTTGTTCAGTATTGGAAACTACAATATTTTCGTTATGCAAGTATTGAAAGGTGAGAAAAAATTAGAGTATAAATTGTTCTTGGTTTAAATTAAGCAAAGTATGGAGAAGTTAAATTCTCTCACGAAATTATCGAATCAGACAATGTGTAAGTTTACATAGTAAGTGATAATTGCACACTATAGGATCAATTTAATGATGTAGACGTGGTTATATATATTTTAAGTGATCTGTTAAAGGACAGTGTGATAATTGTTCATCTTGCCTTGTGAATTATGAATGTTCAAATGGGTATTTTCAAAATTTAAATACTGGTGGTTTGAGTCAGACTTTGTTGTATGTGTAGGAAAACATTATATTGAAATTGTTCAGACACTTGCCTAAGACTCCTTTGAGTCGTTTTTCTAACTAATGGTCACTAAAAACCCACTGTTCATAGCAAATTAGATGTTCAGTTAGACTGCACTTTAAATCAGGATCTCATAGATGTTTACCGACGTGGATAAGGAAGAGAGTATATAGTATATGAAATTGTACCAATAATGACGAATATTCTTTTAAATAATTACAGTAAAAAGAGAATGGATTCACATGCTTGTTGAAACGATCAAAGGAAACTATTGTACTTGTGTAAAAATAAAGAACGTCAGCTGGCCATGCACATAATATTATAAAATAAGCTTTTTTTAATTGCTAAATGTTTATATACAGGGACTTGTTGGTAAGAAGTAAGTTTACTTAAGTAATTAATTTAAACATTAAAAAAACGATGAAAATGTAGAGTGTTTATGTTTACTTACATGTAATTGGACAGAAAATATCAAACCCACCCTCCCTCATACTTAGTACACTGACAAAAGTTATTTTCGTTCTTACTTTATTTTGAGTACAAAATGTGTAGTTTTTTATTAATTATATTATTATTCAACATATTTCATTCTGTAAAACATGAATAACAATTTACTACACCAACAATCATAGCCGTCTCGCACTACACAATGTGCCAGTGACAGATCCAGAGGTTCGTCTCGGAGGGAGCAATCTAGGATCGAAGTGTAGGTAGTGGTAGAGACGTAGCAAGGATTTATGTTTGGGTGGGGGGGGGGTCCAATCTGGGAAATTTATAAGAGGAACATGGATCACCCTAATTTTTATTTTCAATGTGCAAAATGGTGTTATTTTAACTCATGTTGCAACTTTTCGTGGAGGAGGGAAGCTTGCCTCAAGCCACTGAAATGTGCTACAGCTGACGGAATGTGTGTGTACTGCGTAAGTGTAGATGTTCGTTGGTGGACAGCCTTAAGGCCATATTACATGGTACCTGTTGCCATAGCTGTTCACTTACCAGGCGATTATAATGGCCGCCACACAAGCTGCTGCACAAGCTGCTATACAGCCTGGGCAAGCATATTTCTATTACGAGGTACTATAGAGTGTCTCTTGCTTAGATTGCAGTACAGGGTTATATAGACATTTAGACATTCGCTCTCTCTTCCCAATGCACAGTACACAAATCAAAGAGCAAGAAGATCGTTTGTCATTAGTAGATTACTGTCAAGGATGAAGTCGTCTCCCTCGAATGAAGGCATGGTCACCTGCTTCCTAATACTGTAAGGGGAATTCTGTGTGGTTCTTTCTACTTGCAAATTCTTAGCATGTTGTATGAGGTTTAAAAATTAAATCCAGATTTTAATACTCTGGGTGTGAGTTTAATGTATAAATGAGAGAAAATATGTATTTTACTAAAGAGTGGGACGTATGGTATTGTGTAAAATAGACTGATTTATCTTAATGCATCTCACTTGGATTGTGAATGGGATAAGATATTATGTCTGGGTACTTGGGGTAAAAACTGAAATACATGAATTTATGTTCAAAACATGCGTATACTTACAGCCCGGATATGTAAACGATCTAAATGGTACAGTGAAGGGAGGGCACACTCTAATAATGAGGTCTAAAACAGAGGTTCAAATAATTGGGGTTTATAAATGTTATATACAGGATTGAGATGGCTACATGGATGCCTCTTCAAAACACTATACAGTACGATGAGTAGTCTTGTCATATGCTGGATTTCAATAATCGGATATGAAGTAGTTCGGGGTTTTGGTGTGTGTGTGTATGTGTGTGGAGTGTACACTGATGTGTGTGGAGTAATACAGTTGCGCGAGTGTTTGCATTGTGGGTTTTTGTGTGTGGGTGTGAGTATATGGATAAACGATGTGTGTGTGAAGGGTGTGGGGGGGGGGGGGGGGGGGGGGGGGGGGGGGGGGGGGGGGGGGGTTGGGAGGAGGTTGAGGGGGTGATGTGAGGGAGTGTGTGGGTATGTGGAGTGTGTGTATTTGGGGGTGTGATGTGTGTGTGTGGTTATCTAGAGTGTGTGTGTGGGTGGTAGGGGTGGGGGCTTGTAGGTGGGTATGTATGCATGCTGCTCTCTATATGTGAACGTATCTATGGAAGGAGAGTATGGGATTTGTCATATCTTGAAGTAATTTAGCCTTTCAATACACTTTACATATGTTAATACTTATATATACTTTCATGTTACTAGGAGATTTTAGTCAATGTGCTTATTACTTGTTTAAGCTACACGAAATGGAGCGAGACAAAAGTTTCCACTTGAAATGATGCAACAGTTACTATACTACAGATTATAACATAAGCATATATAATTTAAAATTTATTTACAATGGTAAAGTGGCTATGACCGATTTCCAGGCGTGTAGTGTTATGTGATGGGTGGTGAAGGATGGAGGTTTCCTGAGGCTACCTGCTTTGCAAACATATACTTGAGTTTTATCATGAGGACCTCGCTGTCTTTCTGTATTATGCTTCATGGGCAATGTTATTTTTGGTTAGCTCATTAGGTTAGCTGGGTCCATTATGTGCAAGGTATTTGCAAAAGTTTGAATATAGACATGTTCTGATTTTTTTATATATGATACTTGATTGCGATTAGAAGATATGTTTAATTACATAAAATGGTTCGTCTGAACAGTTGGAAAAATATATTTTATTTTGCCACTATATATTCGTGTGGGTTGTGGAAGGGTATTTAAATATATATTACATGCGAAAATCTATTTCGATAGTTGTAAGGGGGAAAAGTACGAGACGGTGTATTTCGTAATTGTGGACGTCATGTATATGTGTGTGATTGTTTTGAATTCAACACATACTTATAACATACTGTATGTAAGTTTTAATGTGTAACATTGTGTTCTCCGACAGGGAATTGAACCATGATCCATTTGAGTATAATCCAAATATTCTCGACCATAGTGCTATATTTGTAGTGATTACCTTCATTGTACCTTCTTCTTACTTGAGTATGACATGTTATATATAAATCTTGTTTGCATTTCTACAGCTTTACTTGTTTCATTTATTGCTATAATTTAATTATTTATATCCCATTGAAAGGTAAATATAATAAAAGAATTCGTTAATTTTTTTATTTACAGAAATACTACAGAAACATTTTATATATTTATTATAAACATAAAACTTTTCCCTTCAATACTATAAAGTCTCATTTTTAAATACATTATAGGTTAGCATTACGCCAATGTTACACATACCTCGGGTTATTAAACCAAAGTCTCATGGCTTCAGAGTTACACTGGACACAGAACAGAGTTTTCTCACAGTTGTGGAGTGTGTTAAGAGTAAATTTTTATGAGTTTTCCGAATTTAGGACAGCCAAACTGTTTGTGTGCATCGATAATTTCAACACTGTTCGAGCACATGCTAAGTAACACAATTTTTTGATCGTTTCCGATGACGAACCTGCCACATCAGATATATTCCAGTAAGGGATAGGTTATCACCGGAATCCCACCTGAGTCCATGTTTTTGGTACGTCTGTAGATTGTATACTTGTGTGATGCGGCTTAGATGATCCCAGGGGCAGGGTGGTTCGAATGTGAAGACACTGGTTGGCAGGTAATCGTCACTGTCCGATATCAACACTTGTTTGATAGTGAAAGTGCCTTGTGATTGGAATCCCTGAATGTTGCAATACATATCACTGCCAGAAACCTATTTGAGGCTAATAAACGAAACGGCGATGAACTCCTTACACGTCTCTTTCTAGCAGGGTATTGTTGACACTTGAAGTTTGGGGGCTGTGGCGTCTTGTACCAACTCTCGCGATGTGGCGAGTCCAGATCAGAAGCACAATCCCTGAAGCTCTTTACACAAGACAGACAGTTGCAGGTATCCTCGTCTAGATGCAGATATGCAGGCAGCGTTCTAACACAAAATTGTATTTCGTGTCGAGAATATGCTTGTTAAGCCAATACTGGTCAGTCGGAACAATGTGACACTAGCACTAATGGTTTGCTTAAGACTGATCATGCAGTGTTTGTTACATGCTGATATATGAAAAAGAGTTAAGAGAACGAATGATGGAGGGGGTAGGGGATGGGGTACATGCATAGAGTGATACTATGTTGCGACACCGTTCTGTCGTCATGCTTTGGTAATATGCTGTCTCGGTGGTAGAGGGAGGGGTGAGTCCAAAGGTTAGTATTGCACCATACTGCGAAACATGTTGTGTGATGAATCAGTGAGGAGTTGAATAGAGGAGGGGGAATTTGCTCGCGAGAAAGATGTTGAAAGTCGCCTACAAAACTGTGTCATGTTGCGACACCAATATGATGTCATGTCTAAGGAATGTGGTGAGTCATGTGATGGGGAGAGAGGGGGAAGTACAAAGGTTGGTATTGAACCACACTGTGGCATGGATATGTGCTGACTCGGTGAGGAGAGGGATGTGAAATAGGATGGTATCATGGTACGGAGGGGACGAGTGTCACGTGATGAGCATGTGATTAGAATGCATATGGTGCCTTGGGAAGAAAGGGGAAGGCCAAAAAAGGCTTGTGAAGATGTGGGGAGGAAGTAAGCATCTGCTAGTGACTTAATGCACGAGTACGTGGGGTACTACAGAAGCCTGTCTAGGTATATAGTGTTAGTTAATTTTTATTTTAAATTAAAAAATATATATACTGAGGTTTGAGTAGGTTAGGAAGGAATGCAAAATCGAAGTTTCTGGACGACTCGGAGAAAACAGCTATAGTTTATTTATTGGAAATCGTGCTGGTATAGCAAAAACATGAGTCAGGTTAAAGTAATTAGCTTGGGGAAAGGTTGTGGAGCTGAATCACGTGTAATATATTATTTGCTTTATTTAATTTTGCTAAAAAATGCTACTTAATGGGATGTATTTGGGTGTGTTTGGAATGCAAAAAAACTTTGGGAAGACTCGCAGAAAACCTCTATAGTTTATTTTGTTTCATTTATTTTAAATCATTCGTATATAGTAGGGATAGGAGTCGGGTTTACGTTACTTGCATGGGGAAGGGTTAGGGAACTTTGTTCAGCTGTGGTGTACTTAATAACTTAACTTATTTTTACTATAAATATGTTTTTACATTGTGGGGATTGGTAGGAATGCGAATTAGAAAAATTTTCGGAAGACTCGGAGAAAACACATATATTTTAGTTTAATGGCTTTATTGAAACTTATTCGGGAATAGCTAGGATAGGAGTCGGATTTAAGTTATTAGCATGGGGAACCTTGTTCAGGTGCGGTATATTCTCAGAAACGACCCCGAGCTACAAACTATAGTCACGAAGATACTTATCTTCTAACAGAAATTGTCATAAAACACAAACATATTGTAGAAAATAAGAAGACAGATGGTCTACCGACAACTTAAAAGGAAAGCTACATTAATTTTCCTTAATGCAGATAGACGTTTACAATTACGTCTTTTGCAAACTAGCAATAAGGTATTCGTATAGTTAAGAAAATACTCTGCTGATTCGTGAGAATAGTGTCAAAAACATGGCTGTAGCCTGTAATCCATGTTAGGCATAATACTTTTTTCACTTGATATTGTAACGTGTCAATAACATATAGGCCAATTTCCATATTTTTTGTTGCTTCGTTTCAAATAATTCCACTGCCTCCCCAATTTTTAATCTTACGACTACAGTACTTGTGTGTTATGTTTGGGCTTATTAGGCCTACACATATTTAGCTAACACATTGCAGCGTTTGTATTTTTGTCCTGATCCAAAGGTAGACAATGCAGTAGTATTCCCAGCAGGCAGAGAAATTGTTTAAAGAAATATTTCCTGTAATTGCAGGTCAATGACATGACTTAAACCTACATATTGGTCAGGCCAATGTTGGAGTATGCAGCTGCGGTGGAGAAGGTGCAGTGTAGAGCGACTAGGAGGGTGACGGGTAGGTGGAGGAAAAGAGAGGCAGGATGGTGAATCGTTTAGGCCATCGTGATGATAGAGGAGTTGGGGAGGGGGAACATTACAGGGGAGGAGAAATGTGGAAAGACTGGTAAGGCTATACAAGGAATACACACAGTTTTACAAAAAACAATTCAAAACATTTGACAGAAATTATTATACTGAAGTAAACTACATCAGAATAAAATACAATACAAAAAACTATGAGCATTGTATGAAAAATATAATAAAAGATCAATACATATCACCTAATATGTAAGTATATTACAATAATTAAAAATTAAGCATGAAGGTAGTCACAACAGATCGTGAATCTTGTCCTACCATAATTTTACAGCCCATGAGTGGATAAACTTAATGCAGTCTATTATATGAGAAAAAAATTATGTTTGACTTTGCTACATTGACGGACAGCTTATTTGTGTTGAACCATTACACCATTTCCAGGATTGTTGTTTTTATTTTATCCAAAAGTTGGTTTATTTGGGTGGTTTTTGTGATCACGGACATGTCATCTGCAAACATTACTGTATCACCATAAGACAAGCATGATGGAAATAAATTTGTATAAATCAGAACCAATATAGGCCCAAGGATTGAACCTTGGGGAACACCAATAGTAACTTTCACTGTGGATGATCTGTATGTAATGCTATAGTTTTTGTTATTGAATTGTGAAAATTGTGTACACTGTGTCCGATTCTTTAAATAAGATTTGAACATCTTATATTCTGTATTTCTAATACCGCATTTGTAGATTTTTTGCAACACGATATTGTGGTCCACACAGTCGATTTTTTATATTATTATAAAATCGAATGTGTATAAATGTGTGTCGTATTTACCACTCAACTTAAATTGTAGGTGCGATACAAAGCTTCTTTAACTATGTACATATGGTACAACATGTTAGGAATTTAAATCACATCAACATACCGACCACTTGGATATTTCAGTAGGTCATTGATTTCAGCCAGCAAATTCAAGACTGTCATCATATTCTTCAAAATAATTTGGTCTAGGTCTAATAGTTGGAATTTTCCTGGCGCCTCGATAAATCATTTCCAACATTTCGTCCTCCGAATCTGTTTCCACAACAATACTCGCCATTATTAATTTTTTCATTACATTTTTAGATTATGGACGTGTGTCGCTAGTCTCGTGTTAAAATCTATCAGACCTTCCCACGACGGTATAAGTTACCCAGGGTATAACATCTCCAGATAGAGCTAACCTGAGTTCGTACAACACATTTTCCTCCTAGCTCGAGTGTAATTGATATCCAAGGTGATAACTCCGGATTGTACAACTGGCCCTAGTTGGCATTTCACACTAAAATCTCTGCAGAAATATTGCACAAATCAAAACATACATATGGTATCAATCAGCTGAAACTAGTAAGGAAACACTGAAATGGAAGATACTTTAGTGAGTATAGTCAACCTAATGCGCTTGTCGCATCAAATGTTCAAACACCCGTTGACATTTCCCAAACACAAAATTTTTGTAAATAATCTCCCGGAACAAAATTACATGAATTTTAATTCAATCTCCATAACTCTAAATATTATAAATTACAACAAAAAGTTGCAGGCTACTAAGTCATGTCTCTAATGTGAAACACGTATTTGAAAAATAAGTTAGGACAGTCTGAGAAAAGAAGAAGTTAGGGCCAGTAGTATCAACTTTAAACTAACAGGCTGTTAATTAACACCTTGTTAGCTTATTCTCTTGTTAAGTGCCCAGTTGTGTTATATCATCTGTTTTTATTCCCTTGTTAGCAACCAAGTTGTTTATAGAGTTTAGATGGTGATTTAATGTGTATGTTGACAAGTGTGCTACATTTATATTTTTTCCATATTATTTACAAAATATGCACGAATAATTAAAACTGTTACAAGTGAGAAGTGAAATAATAATGACATTTTACGGCATGTTTAGTCTGTATTAGACTATACTGGGCATTTCACTTATGTTACAACACAAGAACCATTGTACGTTAAAATTAAAAATAACATTACCATCAAAATTATAAAAATTAAGAGTTTGAGTTAATCGTATGATTATTTAAAAGATATTCTTTTGGGATTCTCACTATTTTAGAATATTGGAGGGCTTAACTTTTAGTTTATAGTCTTTCATGAGACTGTTTCATAGCTCGTCAAATGTTTGCTATCTACACAAATCAAACCTTACATGTTGAATACTTGCAAAGCCAGTGAAATTTATTGCAGAATCCTTGTACGATTGAAATGAAACATGTTAGCACTGAATTGCTTAGAAATAATGTAGGTATCACGATCACGAAGAAAGCCATTTGTAGGCCCATTTCAGGAAATACACTCATAAATACCAAGTCACACGAGTTACGAAACTTGCGTGGAATTAAAAATCAACTAAGTTACTCAAATTGAAACCAGTACAAACATGAAACTTTAGGCGGTACCTATGTTTTCCGTTTGAGGCATAAATATGTGGAAACAGAACTGTGAAACAAAGCTATTTCCCATAAAATAAAAAATGCAGCTTCCAGTGAGCAAAGCGTGTAATTATTCACTTCAGAACACAACCACAACATGTTTGTAACAATAACTTTGTGACAATTTTCCTCTGTAACTTATAACAATCAAACTTCAGACTTCCTACATTCTCGAGAAGGCTACACAATTTGAGGTTACGAAAAAATATCAAATCATACTTAAGGCGCGAGACATTTATTTTGAAAAAGTCAAAAGTGGGTTACAGTTACGATAGCAGTCAATACAATTTTAACTTTAGCATAATTTAAACAAATTTTGAAGAAACAGTGGATGTACAAAGCACACATTTATAACAATCAGTTAAGATCATGATTATTGGTTACACACACGTTTTTCGAAGAATAGAATATCCCAAACTGTTTTCAACCAAATCTATGCACTCGCACTCAGTTATATTTTCGTGCCATAATACGTCACATTAATATGGCTTTACGAAAGTATAAAATTTTTATTTGCTTAAACGAGTTACATAACTTTCTCAACTGCCATAGCCATCTTGTAAATCGCCTCGCGCTCGCCATTATTCTCTTGTATTAATCCGCCTACTCCTCGGCAGGTCAGCTAGGAGAATAAATTACCTTGCTAGCGGTAACAGGAGTTCACGCAATTTCTCCTCCACGTAAGTAAAACATTTTACGTATTCGAAGACCAAACCAGCATAAACAAAACAATCCCTGCGCTGTTAATATCATAGACAACATGGCACAGAGGAGCAAGCAACAGATACTGCACATCCAGACAGTCGACAGCAAGGAATCGTCGGCAACCTAATTGCTGAATATTTTTTTCGTTTATTGTACAAAATCGTAATTTACTTGTTTGAATAATGACAAGCATTTCTCATAACATTATATTACATAAAGTTTGCTTAATTGAACGAATATACGAACGCAAAAATATCCTTCAAGTTCCTAAAATAAATTAATGAAGTTCTGAACTTCATTCTCATGTCAAGAAAAGAACTCGTGCCTTATGCGTTAGCGAAACAAATGAACAAAATCAAAGGAACTCGTTCATTGGAACTGGTTCCTTCCGAGCCTTACGATAGCTGGAAGTAGGTATACAGAAACAATAAATAGGAATTCTGTTTACAGAAAGTGAACATAGATTTCACAATTTTGTCGGAAATGTTTCAGGACTATGTGTTTTTCCGCAAAGTGACTCAGCTTTTTGGAGTGAAAATTCATAAATAATGGCCGATGCAAGTATTTGTTTGCGTAATTTCTCCCTGTATGTAGGCAATTAATGCTAAATGTGTGTTCACACAACATATTAGAACCAGATGGCCATAATGGCGATAACTATCTGTGGTCCTAACCTTCAAAATGGGAGAATCAGCTTTTTTATAGAGTCACTCTTATGTGCATCGGAATGCTTGTAACACAATTTATAGCTACATACATAAAGTGTGGTGTATTTTGCAGGAACAAAATGGGATTTAAACTTATTTTTAAAAAACTGAATTCCTTACTTCAGAAGATTTTCACAGAAATTATATTGCAAAGTAAAATTCCGTCACATCCAATTCAAACACACACTTTATATTACAACTTTGTACAGCATCTTGTTCGATTGTGTTATTGTATAACATCCTGTTTTTGTAGGTAACTAATAGGTTATTACTATGCGAACATGTTCTAGCTTTTAGGGCGGGAATAGCCCTAGGTATACGAAAATGTGAATAGTCTCCAAATTTATTTCAACGTTTCAAAAGATTTTGCATGTTAAATGCTGCACAAATCTCTGTTCCAGAAAATGTGGCACTTGTTCTATATATCAATAACAACTTCCAACTGTGGTTCAGTCTATTAAATGATTTCGCCGTAATGGTTTACAGCCCTATTGTGGTGTGAATATAAGCCGTATGAAACCCAGTTTGACATTAAATCACTTGACATTGAGGGGTCTACCTTGTTGGATGTATTTCGAATACATTCTCGCTCACTGTGTGCTTTACTGCCTTTGTGCGAGACACTGAACTGGTTTGTAGGCTTTCCTTTGGCAACTTGCTTGATACACATTCAATGGTGACCTTATCTTTTTATGTTGTCATACTAAAGATAAAGGAGTAGCCTAATGCGTGCCCGAAAACCACCTTAAATATTGGGAATGGTAGTTTTGATACCTAACTATGTCATCAGTCAAAATGCCCATTTTAGAGATATTCACTCGCCCAGAATACACACAAGAAACTGAAATAGAAAATGGAATCTTAAATTCTATTAGTAAACACACTACATGCGTACACATGTAGAGTGGTTTATGAATAAATCACTTTTTACTGAAGCTCTGCATAGCATGTGGCATCATGGAACCCCTATCTTGTTTTGGATAAACACGATCACGAAACTGCTTGATACTAAAGTGCAACATCCTTTATAAATATATTTAAATAGTTTAGTATTTGTTTCTTCGGCCTTTTATTAAAGGTATGAGATAAATTTTGAAGCTTTATCCACCTTGATTTGCAGGCATAACCTAGGAAGTTTGGTGAAAATTGCTTTTTAAAATGAAATTTGATGGAATGCATTTAAATTGGCTAGGTATTACATCCTATGTATTTCAGATTAATTATGTTCGTGTTTATGTAGGGATTCTAATTATATAAACAAAATTTTCTTAAGGTAGGAATAAGCTAACACGTTTGTGTTTTATATTGCTCTATATTTATATATGACTCTAGACTAGTTTGAGTTTACAGATACAGTATTCCTAACCTGAAAATAAATTTGGCTGGAAAATTATTTATATTGTCAACATACATAAATGCCATATTTTTCAGAAATGTTTCAATTTCAATATGTTCTTAAGTTTGTTTGACATGCAATTTTTATACAAAATACACACACAAATTACACACACAATAAACTGGAAATAGCTATTCTTGCTGATTCAACTGTTACATTTGGGCTCTGTTCTGGTTATGGAGAAAAACCTCTAAACTATGAGTCGAGTTACAATATACAACTTTACTGGACTCGAAAGTTTGAACAGTTTGCACATCTCTTCTTTTAAATATATGCCTAATTAGAATTGTTTATCGTGATATGATACAAACTGTTACCAGTGAGCTTACTTTTTCCATGGTAACTTCTAAAATGATCTGGAATTTTTAATTTGCGATAGTGCAAATTAAAATGTTAATTGTGAAATAGCCATTTTAATATTCTGTACTAACCTGAATTTTCAAGAAATGAGAACTTTTTTTACCGACAATTAAATGTATTGTGTGAGAAACATCTAACTTATTCTATCCAATACAGATTACATACTCATTTTACTTAGGTTTTGCTTTGATGTTATTTTGTCATATTGGATTGTGGAGTTCAAATGAAGACATGTTAAGTATACAACTTTTGTGTTAATGTGCAGATAAATGCCCAAGATTCACTGCAAAGTTCGTGTAATGTACCATGTACCCGATGCTTTGACATTGTGACTTTTGTAATTTTAAAGTCACCTTTGATTGGTACAGTACGCAATGTTTCATGTGTACATTGTAACGTAACTTTGTTTTTAATGTGAAAAGTGCAGTATAAATTTAGATAAAAGTTGTCTGGTTGAAGAAAGTGAATTTAAAAAAAAAACACTAAGTTTTTCTGCAGCAGTGGAATCTGATTTTCGATAAGAAAAGTAATCCTTAATGCTGACAAAAGATATATCCTCTTATTAGATCTGTTCTTACGTACAGTAATATAAAACATACATGGCTTGAAATATGATTAAGACTGGATACATTTGCTATACAAGTTATAATGGCTTTCTGGACAATATGCACATAATGTAAAATAATGCGGAAATATAATGTTTTGATTGTGGCAAAATACCAATGAGATAGACATCGATTAAAACTGCAGTATTTTTTAATTGTAATTTTTAACAATATAAAACATTCTTAGAATATATTTCATTAACATCAGAAGTTGTCATGGCAAGTGCAGTAAGACAAAAATTTATGCTAAGTGAAGAACTGCATTACACATACTGTCCAATATGCGTTGCCAATGTCATTCAATTAGGAACATTATGTAATTTAGTTTTCTTGAAAGTTGCAATTATTGTGCACCTCTTCTCAGGCAGTTTTTAAACAGTTTTTACATACAAATTTTGGTTCTATAGGTAAACGTGTTTAATATTTTAGTGTGTAGAGGGTTGTGCGCAATTAGCACATGCGTGCATTTAAAGAAGACTATATCACAGTTTAATCTCCAGGGAAGAAACTCTAGAACAGCATTCTATTTTTTTTTTCAAAATGCTCTATTAGTTTAAGGCATCATCAGTTTGTATTGTTACAATAGGTAAGGGAGAAGACCCGGGATGCGATGTGTTAAGGAAGATATTTGTTTAAAAACATGTATTCTGGAAACCAGAACGCGCAATTATTCCGGTATATATATATATATATATATATATATATATATATATATATATATATATATATACACACACACACACATACATACTGAACGAAATCCAGACCTTCCTTGTTTAAAAAATGTGTCCAAATGACATCCCGTAAGTGGTTGTTTTTATATAAACTTTTGAAAAGTAAGTCCTGCAATTGTCCTTGTTAGCGATAGCTTATAATACGAATGTACCTCGATCTGGTAGTCAGTGTACCTTAATTCGGTTGTCGGGTGTAAACTCGGAAACGTTTTAATAATATTTCAAGAACACTGTAAGTTAGAGAACCTTTGTTAGTGATTGATTGTATGAATTCATTAAATAGCCGTTTCAGGTAGAATTTTTTGGCAAATATTTATGAGTCGCATAAATTAAACTTAACACTTCAAAATATTTTTTTTACATGAATCGTATACGTTTTATGAAGATACTACGGTAAACAGAAACTTTAAACAATTAACTTTAACTTGAACTACCGAATCAAGTGACAATAGGTTATGTTTGCATTATTGGATTCGATACTGCCCTTAAAATATTTAAATACAGTTAATTTGCTCAATTACATATACCATGTTAAGCAACATATTTTTGAGTTATCTACCAAAAA
Organism: Medauroidea extradentata; assembly: GCA_003012365.1. NCBI lineage: Eukaryota > Metazoa > Arthropoda > Insecta > Phasmatodea > Phasmatidae > Medauroidea > Medauroidea extradentata. Next base: position 1,664 of record PNEQ01081929.1, on the reverse strand, counting down.
CTGAATACTAATTAAATTGATATTGCGCAGAGCTTCAGAATGGAACTTGTTTGCTGTATGAACACAACAGTCACATATTTTCGTTATAAATGGCGCACGTCAACAGAATAAAATTTCTTGCTTGTGTCATGGCGGCTTGTCGCAGATGATAAGAAAATTATGCACTGTCTGTGCAATTGATGTATGGAACCATTTATTTTGTATCAAATTTTGAAGTTTTCGTATTGCTTCCAGGTATGTTATCACTTCCTGGAGCACCTCCCTCAGTCTTTATTTTTGGTCACAAACTTAACACTGTGTAGTTATCACTAACTATATAATTAACAATATTTTCCTTATTTAAATAATTAGCTGAAATTATTTTTTTTTTTTGGTCTTCAAAACATTATGTTTTATAGTAAAAACCATTTATAGAAAAACTGTTGAAAATTTTTTATATGTATTTGTAATTGTTGCAATTGTTATAGAAGTTCTGTGGCGATGCTGCAAGAGCCACACCTACAATTAGGAAAACGTGCATTTTGATAGCATGCTTACTGTACATCCTGTTATCGTTCCGACACATTAAAAAATCGTGGAAATGCCAAAAAAGCCACTTTTCAGCAGCAACTTGCCATGAAAGTAAGGGAAAAACACTAGAGTATTCGACAGTTCAGAAAATTTTCAGTGAAAATGCATGGCATACGCACCATCTAATGTGTATTGCCGACTGTAAAAAACGCCTGGGGTGGCACCCTAAACCTTCCCAAAGATGTATACGAAGGACGAAACACAATAGCCACAGTGCCTTAGAATTTACAAAAAAAAAGTATCATGTCCGGCCATAACTTTTAAACTACCGGAGATAGATAAATTATGTAAGGGGATAATTTGTGTATATTGTTGCAAACTTTTTAAGTGAAGTTCAGTTTTACAGTCAGTTGCTTCTTTTTTTAGATCAGACACAATTTGTATTACATTTAAGTGATTAGAAAAATAAAAATGTCATGTTTGTCTACAACTTGAAAATCGTACAAGTTAGAGAAATGTGTAGGGGTTTTTCTGCTTTAGTTGGCGATGATTTCTTCCCCTTGCATTATTTCCGTCAGATGCTTTGTTTTTTTTTTTAGATACTGTGCAGTTTTTGTATTATGTTTGTGAACCATTAGTTGATTTTTTTATTTAGTTACAAGTTAGGCGATCTCAACAGCACCCTAGTGGCCTTGGCATTATAACCATCGAAACAAAACACATTTCAAAACAAAACATGAAAAATGTGCAGTATTCTACTATAACTTTAAAACCATATCAGTTTGAGAAATTTTATAGGGGATTATCGTCTAATAATTTTGCTGGTAACCTTTTATTCACCGTTACTTTTTCTGTAATATGCTTAGTTTGTGAGATATGATGCAGAACGTAACTTGTCAGTGGTATGCCTAAGTTAAATGGGCCGTGGTTGACAATGACTTTTAAACTGCATGATATATTGTTACGGTGGATTTTGCAGGATTTAGATTTTTTTTTAGGTTATGGTTTTTTCTTAAGACAAGTTATAGAATCCGACGGTTTATGGCTTTTTGTCGAGTTTATCGGATTTGCTTTTTTGAAATTTCTTTTAACTTGTATAAATTGGATATTAGTTATGCTGTATGGTTGGGTTATTTGGCTAAATGATAATTTGG
>PNEQ01081928.1:0-16413 GCA_003012365.1 Medauroidea extradentata | reverse complement strand
ATATGTTATTGCGCAAACAGCACGCATGAATAAACTTTTTAAACTATGCTCTATGCGGCAAAAATACGTTTTTACTACATAACATTGCACATATTCCAACAAAAACTTCGTTATTTATATATTCCACAACTAAAAATAGACAAATTTTACAGTTTCAACGTAAAATTTAATTAAATTCGCCGAAATCGAGTAGTATGTTATGTAAACAACTCACAGATCATAAACAACAAACCAAAATCATGTTTTGGCGCGAGATAATTCACTGCCACGTGAAGGCAATTTCTGCATGTAAAATCAATGATCCGAATGGCAGTGCGCAGTAATATGACGGGTGTCCTACAGTGTTGCCAAGTAACATGCCCGTAAATTTAAAGTCAGCTGAATTTGTTACGGGTAGTGCTTAGTGAATCGCAAATTAAGGTAAGCAGCTTTAAGCGATCCGTAACTTAAAGTTACTGGCCGTAACTAAGGAAAAGTTAGTGAATAGACCCCCTGATGGGGATAGATGTAGGCTGCCTTCCGTTATTTACTGATTTCACTGATATCACTGACAGTTCGCCAGTGTCCGTGAACAATAAAGGAACACCATCAGTAATCAGCAAAATATTTTCACTGTCAGTAAATAGATAATATCGGAACATTAAAATCAGTAAACATTACTGCAATGTACGTTGCCTAGCAACCACATCTCTGGCATATCTGTGATTTCTTTCTTGAGATAAACTGTCATGTTTATTTTGTTCGTTGTATAAATTGTATTTACTTTAATAATAGTGTTGGTATATTTTTACCATATTGATACATCCAGCAAGACTTACGACTGATACTATTTTCTTCGTTTTTTCACGACGCAGCTTATACATTGTGTTTATTTAAGGTTTGGGAAGCTGTATCCATTATTTTAAATGCATAAACAAGGTACGATTCAATCTCTAAACATTATTTAGTCTTTGCAAACTGCACGACGAATGCTTCTGTAACTTTAAATAGACGTTAAATAAACGTATATAAATTAATAGATACCCTCTTTGGCTCTTATATATTAAAAAAGTTTCATCCTATAATTAGATAACTTCAACTTTTGAATTTCCGCCAAAAATATTGGTTTACTGACAACACTGATGCTCTGAAGCGCCAGTAAAATCGGTAATCTCAGTAAACGGATGTAGCCTCGTACAGGGTATCGTCATCAACCGATCGTCAGTGACTATCAGTGCCGTCAGCAATTTCGGAACCATAGCTGACATTACTGAAAACACTGGCCAGTGAAATCAGTGAAAAACGGAAGGCGGCCGTAGTGTATTGATGTTGATGATGTCCTAATTCGCGGCGACCCTTGTAACGTGAGTGGAATGTGTTGTATGTTGATGTCCGGAGTTGCTTTCGTTGGTGTTGGTCAATGCTGTTTCTTATTCTGGAAGTTCTCGTTGCCGTCGACAGGTGCAGAAGTTTGTATCTGAGTTATACTTGCCCGAATGCTCAGTGGTGAGATTACTAGGTCGTTTAGTAATGAGAAATCAAATTGCAACTTGAACAGTGCTGATGATGTTTCCAGGAAATAAGTTGATTAAAGCAGGAAATGCTAGTTAATAAAATTAGAAATACCAGTTCAGTTGCACGGCTTTATATTTTCCAGTAGGCCTACGGCTTTTGCTTACAACATGATTTTTTCCGCAAGACACATTTTCTGTTATAATTCTAGATTCTTTGCTTCACAACAATGAGAATAACGAACTCAAGTTTTTTATCAACAGAAGACAACAAAAGAAAATATATATATATTTTTTTTTTGGCTGTTTGGTTACACACTGCCGCAAGTTTGCCACGAAATAGTCTGCATGCTGGAATTCCACCCGTTGCTCGACCACTACACTAATCAGTATAAAAGTTATCACAACATACAAGTGATTTGACTACATCATGACTACGGTAAAGGCGAAGCTTTCCTACGCTACAAGTTGCTTCCTTTCCTTCTGCCTTACAGTGGTTACATTGATTCTTGGTAAACTAACGATGAAAAACAGTGAAAATGCCATCACTGACAGTCTAACTAGTTGTGCCAGCGCACCTTTGGTTTTCCTGTACAGCCCCACTTCTTAATCACGCATTCACACCGTTCGTCCTCTCCAGCCATCTTTTCAAGACTCCCCATTTGTGGTGAATGTGCGCTGTTGCAATCACATAGCGGAGTGATACACCGGGATCACGGTTGTAGAAGAACACAACGCCATCAGTGTTGTTCTCCACAGCTTGCCACCCCTGCAGCACGCCAACACAACACCACAAGTGTTGTTCGTCCTTCCTACAGCCCACTGGCGTCACACAGCCTCGACACCAACCACCGCTGCCGTGTTGCCATTCGAGACGCCACACCCCGTCAGCTCAGTCGCGCCGACACAACACCTGAGTGTTGTGATGCCACACCTCGTCAGCTCCGCCGATTTTACATTACCTTCGACGCCGTCGTGATTCCGCCCCCAAGGCGCTGGGTCCTCATATCTGCGCCGCCGCCAGCGTCGCCTCTCGGCCCGTCACTTCTCACGACGTTTATCGCCACCCCAGTGGCAACACCGCCACTAAGGGCGCTACCTTACACCACTCTCGGTCCCACTTCATCTTCACGACTCACTACAAGACTCTCACCTCCCGACTCCGCACAAGACTGACTGACTCATGTTGCGCAGTTCCTATGCTTTTATATGGCCGCTTCAATGATGTCAATGGCTGATGAAATATGGTGACCTGAAGTCTAAAAATAGACATTACCTCGGTCGTACTTGTTGATAGTCACGTATTCACACTGGCGTCATCGGGTGAACCCAGCGATGTCTCTCGGGAGATGCGACATAGCTGCGAAAACCCATGACATCACTGGTTGACTCACAGGGCTGACCACCCAGCATGATGTAATGTGCCTGCTGCCCGGCCAACATGAAACAATAATGAGTGTGGGATGTGTCGGGCACAGTGGCGAGGTGGGGTAGCCAATGTGCCTAATATTTTATAAAAATATGTATATATGTACATACTTATGTATGTATGTATGTACGTACATATTTTTTTTTAACATTAAAAGTTGGTTAAAGAATGCAGCTGCAATATTTTTCTTGGATTCAATTGTTTTGTGTTTTATTGTTGAATATCACTGTAGGATCTACATTAAATATTAAAATGACAATAATAGAAAAAAAATTCCTACCTTAAGACAACCTTTTAATGAGCAATAATCACATGTGAACTTACAAACATGTTTATGTTTTCGTTCCGATGTTGAACAATTACTAAACGTTAATTGTTTCAAAATACTTACTTCAAGAATTCTCTTTCCTTACACTTGTTACAACACCGTAATATGCAATTATTTATATGAGTATTTAAATTATAAATTTTTTGCTACTGTAATGTATAATAGTCATGTCACATTAATATTTAAAAAAAAAGCTTATTATTTAAAGAAATATCTTTCCTAACATTTAAAACTATATACTATGAAAATTCGTACATTATTATTCATTTAATATATTTTTTGCATAAAACTCTTATTTTGTGTGTTACCATAAATATTGAAATAACACTACAAGGAATCTCTTTACAACTCATAAAGGGGCCGAGGTTAGCACAGTGGTTAGAGCACTCACCTCCCACTAAGGCCATCCGGGCTCAACTCCCGGTGGGGTTTGTTCCCATATTTTCGCATACGGGAATCGTTCCGGATGATGTCGCTGGTCGGCAGGTTTTCTCTGAGATCTCCAGTTTCCCTTCCCCTTCATTCCGACGCTGCTTCATACATCATGTCATCCCTCGCCAGTGCTAAAGGCCTGATGTTATGGGCTAACCAAAAACTTCCTCACTAACACTTAACAAAACACACAATTTTTCCAGCACTTTAAATAAGCCTAACTCAACGTGCAATTTTTTAAACGTTAACTTAAACCATTGTTGAGTAATAGAAATAAAATAAAGTACAATTCAATAGACTTACAAAGTAAACTCCACCCTCCCACTCACCCTGGCTCATGAAGGGCCTCCCTACCTGCGATTCAAATACGTTGCAGTGAGTTATGGCTATTCTTTTTTTATGCGAAACTATTAACGGGCATTATACTTGCTTATCTACGAAAAGAGCGCACATTTCAAACAATGTAGCCATAACTTTAAAAAGTTTGTCACGTCTAATTAGAAACATGATTTTCGGGTCCCTCATAACGGCAAAAAAAAAAAAAAAACTATTTCCCAGGCTACTGTATCTGGGAAAATAACAACCGGATTAAAAAAAACTATACAAACAAGCATTAGACTTTGAACTATGCTGCCCAAAAATAAAATAATTTGGTCACTGCACTGCACACCAGCCAAGTGGCTTGCGTGAAGAAGCAATAATGCATGTCATATACCGGTCCGTCGATTTTTAATCTCACACACAAACTCAGTCTGTTCAGGGAGGGTCCTTATTGGTGTTCAAGAGCGATAAAATCATAATTTTCTATTTTTATGACATATTGTTAGTTTTGTAGAAGATACTTCTGAGTAAATGTTACGATTACAAAACAATTTTAGTTCTCATAGTCTTCTCATAACGGGGTGTCAAAGTCAAACTTTGCTAGTTACACTGCCATGCATAAAGTGAATTCCAACTGACCTACTTAAACAAAATAATACACTGTGAACTTCCAACCTATGAGCTACGCAATACAACATTAAAAAACCCACAGCGTAATATTTTGACTTTAAAAAAATTGCAAAAGTACAGAAAAAATATAAAAATTCAGAATGTTTTTAAAATACAAAAACTGTTTGCAGGATTTTCTAAAATGTTTTACTACGTAGCCCATAGTATGTTATTTCACTGTGAATTATTTCACGTACATAAGTCAATTGGTTAAAACTATTTGCATGGCAAAATAACGTGGAAATTTTTACTTTGGCGCACCGTTATGAGGAAACTACGCCAGCTAATATTGTTTAGTAACAGGAAATTGCACTCATAATTATCGTATACAAACTACACTGTTTCATATAAAATTTTGACTATCGCACATGAACACCCTTAATACATTTAACGAGTACATCAACATCCGTTTCCGTTTTTATGGAAATATAATTGTAATCATACAAAACACAACATATTTTGGGGCAGCGGTGGCCGAATGATCAGACCATTCGCCTCGCACCAAGGCCATCCGCATTCGATTCCCGGCGGAGTCGGACCCCGGATTTTCGCATGTGGGAATTGTGCCAAACGATGCCGTTGGTCGGCAAGTCTTCTCAGGGATCTCCCTTTTCCCCCGCCCTTTCATTCCAGCGCTGCTCCACACCAGCGCTGAAGACCTGATGTTAAGCGCTGACCAAAAATCTCTCACTCACTCACAACACATTTTGTCCGTTAAATACAAACTAGTTTATGTTGAGAAAAAGAATTCCTTAATTGGTACTGCTGAATTCAGGACTGAGGAAATCTCTTATCTCAATGAACAGCTGTTTCTCCAGCAATACAAACACCGAAGTAAAATAGTAACTTATTTACGATGGATAAACATGTAAATCTACAATTATTTATGTGTACTCAATTACACGAAATAAATATTTATTTATTTTCTCCAGGACGCGGTTAGTTTTCCTTGATCTTGCCTTTGCGTTTGATGTATGCTGCAATTCTTAAGACACTTGCCTTCTGGCGTTGTGTTCATGTGAGTGAGGCATGGCACCAAGGACGAAGTTGACTGGCTTATCTGGTGCGGTATCACCTCTAGCGCAAGACAACTGAAACGGCGTGCAGTGGGATTCGTAGATCACTCACCTGACTGACACTTTCACTAGTGATCCCATCTTCTAAATGGTGAACAGTTTAAAGTGATGAACATTGCGTGTTTCTAGAATAGTTTCGAATGAATTCCATTAGTAGTTTTCATATATAACATGTTGAAAAATCTGTTCTTAGGCATTCTGAGGGATTTGGAAATTAATTTTCTAATTAATGTGTTGTTTTGAAAGTACCTGTCAGTCATTGCTTGAAGTGCATTTTCCTTTCATACATTGATACAATAGGCACGTGTGGAACAGGTTCGTAAAAAAAATGTATTTAAAGACACATGGCAACACATTTTAAGCGCGTGGTAGGCGGTGCCCTTAAGGCTTTAAGTTCCTTTGGTTTCGAGAAAGATTTTTGTTCGTTTGTAATTTAATTAAGTTTTTTTGGAAACATTTTATTTGCAGAGTAATTTTCTTATTTGTCGGGTTATTGTCTGGGAGTAGGTTTCTGATGCGTGTCTGAACTCCCTACACTTCTGAAGTGCCAGTAATATTGAACATGCAGGAGAAAGAGGTTTTTATATTACCGAGAGTTCTTTTGTTTGTGTGAAATTTTTATTTTCAGTAATTTTCTTAATCAACGCACGCTTCCGTGATTCAGAAAATGAATGTGACATTCAACAGCAGAAAATTTTACCCAGTTTAACTGCCACTTTTTCACCACCATTTCAGAAGTTTTGCTTCAACGGTAAAGAGCAGTTAGCTATCCCGTTTTACAATAAATTTCCATTTTTACTGCGTAAACAAGAAAACTTTTATGTTTTGTATGTTTGCGCCTCTGATTTTCTTCCGAATATCTATATCCAACATTGCTTACTCTATGGTGCATATTTATTCTGTGGCAGAATCAGCTGATTGTAAATGTAAACAGAGTTCTTCTGTAGCCGCCGTCGGTGACGGTTGTCTATTTTTCACGATTGGTGCTGGTGCAGCACCCCTTTTGACCGCGATTTTCCTCGCCTTTGATGGTTCTCATTAGCATGGCTGTGGATTCTTTTGAATTCTAAGGCCATTTTGTATGTGCTGTTTTATGTTATGTCCCGTTTTCTTGTCCGTTTTCGACTGTGCGTACAACGTACAGAGTTCAATTGCGTTTATGGCTGTACGGCTTACGGCCAAGGCCAGGGGCTGTGCCCCAAGTGAAGTGAAGTAAATGTAAACACGAGCAAAGCAGAAAAACGTATATCCAAACACGAGCAAAGCAGAAAAACGTATTTCCAAAATACGTATCAGTTGAGTCATTCGTATAGGCTATTAAATGCTCGTTATTATATGCCTGCATTAATTAAAGGTTTTATTATACGGAATATGTTTCATGCATTTCATTGTTTGCTACGCATTAGCCATCGATGCAGCAGAATATGACTCTGCGAGTTTACTTGTGTTATGTCAATTTCATAACATATAAAATTGTGATAAAAATGGAATACTTTAATGTAGTTATTAAAGTTTTTTTAGAGTTGCGAACACGGCAAATTTGTGGAATTTAGTAAGAAATGAACTCGTGTTGAATATGTATTTAACAGAGGTCTACTGGGGTAAATATTAAGAGTAGCTACTCATCGTGTAGGGACTAAACTATTGGTTTTACAGGTAAAGTTTATTAATAGAAAATGTTTCTACAGTGATGAAAATGAGTCGTACGTAAAGAAAATTGTAGTTTACTCACTTTGAAATTTGATGTACTGGCAATTGGCCTATATCAAGTTGAACAGAAAACTTAATTTCCTGCCATATACAGTAAAAGGCAGAATAATAAAGCACAACAATTTTTAAAGGTAATGCCCCTCCCCCTGTGTATAACAAACTCGCAATTTAGCTGTCACCTTGTGGCGAGATGACTTTTTCCTGCCCATCTACACCATTTGTAGTTCAATAAAAAAACAGACAACATGTGACTGGAAAACAAAAACTGCAGCTACATCTCTGTATTTATATCCAGTAAACTTTTCTGAAATGACAAAATGCATCAGTAGTTTAAAAAATAAAAATTCAACAGGTATGGATGGCATTCTATTAACAATAATAAAAGACTGTATCAAACTGCTAGTAAAACCACTCACTCACATAATAAATTAATCTTTTTCAACAGGTACTTTTCCTGATGATCTCAAACTAGCAAAAGTTATTCCACTGTTCAAAAAGGGAGATAAAACAAACATTGTAAACTATAGGCTCATTTCTCTGCTAAGCTCCTTTTCAAAAATTTTTGAAATAATACTGAAGAATAGAATAGTTAATTTTCTCACAAAATTTAAACTGCTTAGCAACATTCAACATGGTTTTTTAAAAGGAAAAACACAGAAACAGCAATAGGAGAATTTATTGAAAATATAACAACATGCAGCGGCAAGTCATGTAGTTCGTTGGGGGTGTTCCTGGACTTAACCAAAGTGTTGACACCATTGATCATAAACTCTTACTGGAGAAATTAGAACGTATAGGAATCAGGGGAAAGGCTACCTTACTAAATTCATACTTGACGAATAGAAGACAAGTTGTTGAAGTAACAAGAGTAAATGATAACAATTTTCTAGACATATGTCATTCTCACCCACAAACGATAAATGCAGGTGTTCCACAAAGGAGTGTCCTTGGACCTCTATTATTTATTATCTATTTAAATGATTTAGAACTTCAACTGGATAATGTAGCTGTTGTTTCATTTGCAGATGACACAAACTTACTCGTAAAACCATGTCAGGATATGACTCTAGAAAACAGTGCATCAAATATTATTTGCAAACTAACTTCCTGATTTGCTTCCAACAAGTTAGCTTTAAATCTGGAAAAAACAAAGTGTATCCTGTTCAATCCAAAAACCGGAGCTGATGAAACAAAAATAAATGTGCAAAACAAATTTATTAGCTGTGTGAAACAAACCTGTTTTCTTGGCTTGAATATTGATGACAAATTATCGTGGAAAGCCCATGTAAGGCACATTGTAAAAAAGTTGAACAAGTCGTGCTATATTCTTAAATCTCTATCAGGACTAACCTCAAAAAATGTTTGAAATCAGTTTATTTTTCTTATGTCCACTCTCACATCAGTTATGTCATAATTTTCTGGGGTACAAGTAAATCCAATTTACAAACAGTTTTTATTGCACAAAAAAGGGCCTTGCGCGTAATAAAATGCTAACCTCCAACAAAAAGTTGCAGAAACATATTCAGGGTGTGTGGTATTCTCCCAGTACCTGGCGTGTATATATGACACAAATGTCCAAGTTCATTGTCACAACACCAGAACAAAGAATAATTTCCATCTAAAAACTGTAAATAGAGCACAGACATTAAAGACAGTAAATAACGTGGGGATAAGGTTCTACAACAAACTACCTGAAAGTATCAAAATTCTAAAGGAGATAGACTGTTCAAAGAGCATTTGTATACATTTCTGCTAAAAAAATTCATTTTATAGTGTTGAAGAATATTTGTATGACAATTAAATTTTTGATCCTAGTTTTAAGCAAAAATGAAAAATAGGCACACATATGTTGTAAATTTCGTATATGTACATGTTAGTTGTAAATAATCATGAGCAGGCTTGTAAACTGTCAGCACATTTGTGTGTGTTTGTAAGTGTATATCAACAAACACATGCTCTTATCTCATTTAATGTACTGTAAAGAGGTGAACGCAAAGCATACTTACATTGTTGCAGATTTGTTTTGTTTGTCTTGTCTACTTGTGTTATTGTTTTTGTCTTGTATGTCTTTTTTTGCATCTACTCATTGACGAGTTCAAATAGAATTGTTTTATGCTCAACTGAACAATAAATATCTATCTATCTGTCTATCTATCTATCTATCACGAGCATAGACTGTCTCCACCGCTCCGTTCTCCACGACGCCCTTTGAATCTTTTATCTTCTCACTGGAGTTTCATCTTCCACTATACTTTCCCTTAGCTGGCAGTGAAACCCTCCCAATCCTCACTATAGGCCTACAGTTTTTACCAATGTTTTAACTCTCCCCCTGTCCTTCACTCCCATCTCATTTCCTTAAATACAGAAGGCCTACCAGTTAACTACCTTACTCCTTCCAACCTGTCATTCCCTTCTCCACCTAAGGCCTACCCTTCACCCATCTCGGTGCCCTTCTTTGTATCTTCGCCAGTTCCTGCACCTCAGCTGCTTGTTTGTTTGTTTTATTACATCCGTAAGATCTTTTCAATACACATTAGTACAAAGATATTGAACAAGTCATGAAGATTACATAATAAATAGAAAACTTATACATTTAAAACAATTACACATGTTTATACAGACACTGCTATCACATATGGTATATGAATTCATGTTGAATCTTCGTCAGCTCCTTGTGTACACCAACTCTATAAATTTTTTGTTTTGGAAGTCTGAAACAGAAAACAGGAAAGAGAAGCAGAAGAAAAAAATAGGAGATTTGTGCAGTGTGTGACAATATATGGTCTTTCTAATGTTTATGATTCAAATATTCTTCCATGGAGTAGAAAGCTTGTTCTTCAAGGGAATCATTTAGCTGTTTTGTAAAGAGTTTTTGATTTGAGGAGAACATTTCTTGAAGGTTTTTGGGAAGTTTATTAAAAAAGACGCTACTGGAGTAGGATGGCCCTTTTTAATCTAGTTTTAGATTTACAGAAGGCATGTGAATGTGCTTTTTTATTCTCGTGTTGTGCTTGTGAAATAGTTCAGTTTTCTGGAAATTATTATTGTTTTTGGACATGAACGAGAGTATTGAATACATATATACACATGCAAATGGCAAGATTTTGGATGCCTTGAAAAGATTTCTACAAGAATCTGTCTGTTTTTACCGTTCATGATTCTGATAGCTCTTTTTTGCATATGAAACACTTTTTTACTGTCTGTGGAGTTCCCCAAGAAAATTATGCCATATGTCATGATAGAATGAAAGTATGCATAATAAACCGTTTTTACTGTGTCTTTGTTTAAGATATCAACAATATTGCGTAAAGCGAAACATGCTGAACTGAGTTTTGATAAAATATATTCAATATGAGATTTCCAGTTTAGTGAAGTATCTATTTGTAGGCCTAAAAATTTAGTTACAGTTGATTCATTAATTGTTTCCGCATTTCTGACAATATTAATGTCAGTCTGTTGTTTGCTGTTCTTAGTTAAAATATGCATTATATGTGTTTTTCCAAGATTAAGATTTAATTTTTTTTGCAGAGAACCATGACTCCAAATTTGTAAAAGTAGTGTTTGCAAGTATTCTAAGATCGTCTAATGACTCTCCTGACACTATGATGCTGGTGTCATCTGCAAATAAAATGGGTGTAGTTCTGGGGTTCAAGGAACATAGGTCATTTATGTATGCAATGTACATATCACACTCTGCCACTGCATATTCCAGCATTGAAGCCATTTTGCTGTGTTGATAGTGATTTGAAATGAGCAACATGTATTAGCAAACATGTAGATAAATATGAAACACAACTAATATTTTTCACAGAATAGGTTCTTGCAAACAATTTTACACTAGAGCAAATACCGTAAAATAAAAATAGCGCGCACATCTTATAGACTGGAATATGATTTCATTGTAGGCTTGCTGTAGTTCCGTTAATATCGGTGATTACTTTCATGTAGGCTTATTACAGATACGTAACCTACAAAATACTCGGACATAGCAATCATGCGGCCTTTTGCAAGGTTCAAAAGAGGTACGAAATATCAATTCATTAAAATATGAAAAGTTGTTTCTGCCTATTACGTAACATCGATGCTTTTATAAAGTATTCTTTTACTTTAAAAATCTCCAGCTAACATCTAATACCGACAATTTGTGACAAAAATCACGACCCTCTGCTGATGTGAAGTAGCATTTGAAAATTGATACTGTTCATTACAAATGGATTACACGTGTCCAGGGGCCTGTTGCACAATGTTGCTAATATTATTAGTGAAATTATACAAGCTACAAGTTACAAACAACAAGTACTAATAAATTGTGTTGCACAATGAAATGAACATTGTTAATATTATTGGTGGAGTTCTACAAGGAAATGCTAAAGTTACAAGTAACAACCTCTATGCATTTGAGTTGTTTGTCAGTTTGAGGTTATTGGCTGCTGTTGATAGTTTGTGTATGATTGTGTGTGTTGTTGCACAATTAAAAGAATGGGTAAGAGAGATGAGCAGCGCAAATTGAAACTATACATTCTCAGTAAAATTCAATAAAAACTCTTTAAGGGCGTGGTCTACCACAATTTTCTTCTACATTTTTTTTTATTTTTTATTAGTACCGGATATTTTTTTAATTATTTTAGACACAAAATGTGACTAAATTTGGCTCTTATGAAATTTTTTTATCACTCATAGTTTTTGCGTAATAGCTTATTAAAGTCATATTTTGCATGTTTTAGTTTTAATGACCACACGAAAACCAACTTATATATCAAACTGAAAAAAATCACAGTGGATAAAGACATTGCAGGCTACAATGTCATGCTCATAAAAATTAAGAATAAAAATTATTTGTATTTTAAAAAATACCGAAACTGAAAATAAAAATTTTTAAAAATTCAATAATGTTTTTAAAAATACAAATGATTTTTATTCTTTATTTCTAAGAGCATGACATTGTAGCCTGCAATGTCTTCATTCACTGCGATTTTTTATAGTTTGGTATATTAGTTGGTTTTCGTGTGGTCGTTAAAACGGAAACATGCAAAATATGACTTTAACAAGTCATTACGCGAAAACTATGGGAGATAAAAAAATTTCATAAGAGCCAAATTTAATCATACTTTGTGTCTAAAATAAGAAAAAATATATCTGGTACAAATAAAATATTTAAAAAATGGTGATGAAAATTGCGGTAGACCACGCCCTTAAACCATCATTTCGCCTTTTTGCATTATTTTAATAGCAAACTTTCCTTAACAGAGTGACGTATGGTACGTTTACCTTACACATTTGGTATACACCAAACCCCTTCCTCCCCTCTATTTCACTTTTATTGTCAGAGTAGTTCTGTAGCCTACACCATTAACTGTAATATCTGCTGTTGTCTGACACAACCTCCCACGTCCATTTCTATCTCAGCAGCTTTACGATCTGCGTGACGTTCTTGTAGTTCTACTGCCTCTTCATTTGCTGGAATGAGAATGTTATCGCCTTCGACTCTCACAGTTGCAGAGTGTGGCACAGCACTTAACAACAGCACCTGCAAACGTAGGTGGTTGAGACCGGGGAATTTTTCTTTCAATATGCCTAGTGCTTGTTCAATAATTTGTCTTGTTGCCTTCAGTCTGCAATTGTACCTTCGTTCAGCATCATTGTTAGGGTCATGATGAAGTGGAGTCATTAGCCACTACTTCAACGGATATGCTGAATCCTCTAAGAGTACTGCATTTGGAAAGAGATTATGTTCTTCCATTTTCTCGTACAAAACACTGTTTCATAGGACACGAGCATCATGCACGCTTCCAGGCCATTTGGCGCTAATATAATAAAACAAGCAAGGACCACACACAAACATACAGTTCAAAGAGTGATCACCTTTTCTGTACACAAATGCATCTTCATTAACAGTTGGTGATTCTATAGGTATGAGAGGCCCATCAATTACACTAATCACATGAGGAAACACTGCTACGTTGTAAAAACTGTTAATATATTTACCTTTGTCTTCTGGCCATGAAACAACTGAATTAAATAATTCACTCTTTACAGTGCCCACAACACTAGCAACAGCCCTACAAACTGTAGACTTATGCACACCATGCATGTCTGCCACTGTGTGATACTGGGCTCCACTTCCAAGCCAATGCAAAGTTATGGAAACTTGTTATTTTGGAGTTAGAGCACCACTCTTCTTGGTAGCATGCTGTAACCTTACACCAATTTTTTGGAGTAATGCTGCTACCTTTTCGGCCTTCATCCGGAACCTCTCATTATATACTCAAATGCATTTATGATTTCAAAATTAACTCTGTGCCTAAAACATTTCCTCCGCCTATCTATTTGCACTTCTCTTCGCCGATTCTATCTTCTAAAATCATCTTCATAATAACTAGATGAATCTAGCCATAAATTTTGAATGACAATATGTTTACATACATATATGTGTTACCTACATAACCTCACTTTTTTAATTTAATTATTATTACAGACCAACTTGTAGAAAATATATTAAGCAAATATATCAATTGTGCAACAACCACTATTTTTTTAATAGTAAAATTCCCTAATAATTTGAATTCTACTACTTGTAAATTGTACATTTGTGAATTCATATTGTGCAACACTAATATACAAGTTTAAGTACTTCACTAATATTATTAACTTGTAAATCACTGTGCAACAGGGCCCAGTATTTGCCTACTTTTCACAAGTATACACTGTTTTGCTAATCTCGCTTGCATAAAACACATAACCAAAAAAATAAATACTGCAGCTGTGCGTGAGGTTAAGGCAGATTCACACGTCCACAGTTCATGCAGATCCGGACAATCCAGAAACCGAACAGCCAATCAGAAGGCTTGATTTTTTCCGGACGAGCTGTACAGAAAAAGTTGAGCTCATCCCGACTTTTCTGTATCCCTTTCAGACCTGACTTTATAAAGATCTGAAATAAAATAGATTCAATGTTTAGTTGACATCAGTAAATTTTTCTGAGCAATATGCACTAATTTTTTTTTCACTTTTTTATTTTTTTATTAAAAATAATTTATGTGCACAATTGTACACAAGCCGATTCAAATGGTGCAAAATATATACTATTCCAAAAGTCAACATAACCTCTAATTTGTAATAACAAAAAATGTAACACACATAATACCGCTATAAAAACTAACACACAAATAATGAGCAAAAATAAATCACATCCACTCCTTCCATCAAACCAATTGAATAATTAAAAAATTAAAAGCATTACGGACATAAATGGTACAGTTTTTCAGGTGCTTCAGAGCAGTTTTTTAGTCTGGCAGACATAAGCTTCATTAGAAGTTCTTGCAGTTACATGTACACAATTGAAAAAACACAATTTCACCAAAAATTTGCAAAAAGTATCACAACGTAATAAAAAACAAAAAAAAAACACAATGTCACATGAAAATCCTCACTTCGTGTGATATGCCACAAAACAATTTTTTTCCTTGCTCAAACACAGGTGTACTTTACATTTTCTGCGTGAAATGCGTGATCGCCCATTGCACTTGGGCATTTTACACCACGACCATAATTTATCGCCATCATGAAGTGGCAGGTGATCTACTCCATCGAGCTGGACTTCAACACTTGGTCTGGCTTCACCTTTCCTTCGCTGTACCACTGGTTGAGTTGGTGAGGGTTCCTCCAGCGATGGACGTCCACGTTTCTTCGAAGGAACACTTTTCCCAGCAAACACCAAACTTTCCGAAATGCGCATCCTGAAGTGCAGCAAGTCTAACTGCTTCTTTGCCGGTAAACCTAGGCGCTCCGCATCGCGTCGATATTCTAGCCAGGACTGAACAACTGCCATGTCTACTGAGTGGAAAATTAATCGCAGTGTCCACTTTCTAGACTTGATAAAAGTCCTGTAGTAGCTTATTAGCTGGTGAAACAAATCAACACCGCCCATGCCATGATTATAAAGTTTGACAATTTCCGGGCGTTCCACAGTAACACTTCTTTTCTTTTTTAGACCACCGTTGCACACTGTCACTTTCACCTTTCCCAACAAAGTTTGAAGCCATTACGACGGTCTTGTTGTCTACCCATTTTACCATTGTCACGTTTTCTTCAAGGTTTCAAATTT
Organism: Medauroidea extradentata; assembly: GCA_003012365.1. Lineage (NCBI taxonomy): Eukaryota > Metazoa > Arthropoda > Insecta > Phasmatodea > Phasmatidae > Medauroidea > Medauroidea extradentata. The sequence goes on along the minus strand of PNEQ01081928.1, from coordinate 854 downwards.
CTTCCGAATACCCGCGTTCCTTTTTCATAGCCTCTCTGTCTGAAATCAGTGGAGCATTCCCAAATCTATTTGCTCTCACTGTCCCAGCACAATATACACCCTTTTCTAGCATGACTTGAAATAGACTATAGGAAGAGAAGTAGTTGTCGAAAAAAAGTTTATGGCCTCTTTCCCCTCCACTCCTTTTCGCCAAATGCATAACAGCAGATGGAGCAACGCCATACAGTTTTATGTCCTCTTGATTTACTTCCTCCATACAACTCTGATACATCAGAAAATCATATGCAAGACCTGACTTTCGACATAAATAGAAAATTTTAAGGCCCCATGGGCATGGCTTGCCTTTCACAAATTGTTTGAGGCAGAAACGGCCTGTAAACGGTACAATTTGTTCATCCACACACAGATGTTCCTCTAAAACTAACTCCAAACACCTGGAACGAACTGCTTCGTACAACGGCCTGACTTTATACAATTTATCTTTACAATTTTCCGGCATGTCCAATACGTTTACTATGTGCAATGTCGATCTAAGTTCATAAAACCTGCCCCGTGTCATATTATCTAAAAACATATTGACACCAAGTGCCTTGTCCCAAAACATGCTTGCACGTGGGAATTTCAGAGAACCTGCTGCAATGTGTAAACCAAACAGAATTTGCAGCTCATTTGAACATGTGTGCCTAAACCTAACTTTATTCTGATGGACTGCATATATATTTGTCATCTCTGACATTGTTTCAAACAGAGCAAGAGGAATATACCTCTGGAAGTATGAAAATGGTGACAACAACTCTGCATCACCATCGCTGACACCATTGTAGGGTTCCACCAAAACTGAGAGTGGTCTATGC
>PNEQ01081927.1:0-16412 GCA_003012365.1 Medauroidea extradentata | reverse complement strand
CCGCATAATTAATTATTCATCCAATAAATTTCTCCACTTTCAAAGTGATCTTTGTTTAGTAATTATTATCATAAGAGTTTTCCTTGACAAGAGTAAAGGTGTTCTATGTTCTGGTATATGTCACAACACTGGTTATACACCCAATACTTTCACACCATTAAATAATTCTTTTTACACAACATTCTAAAGACATTCTAAAACATCATATCTGAAACAATCATTATAAAAATATGTAACATTACAGCATCCCGGAAATAATTATTACATTCAGATATATCATCCGTTCTGTGCAGAAACCCAGGCATTGAAAAGTGAGACAATGTGCAGTGGAAACATTAATTTCGTTAGAAACGACACCCTAGTTTCCCTGTTAGGTTTTGAAAATAAAATTTACCAAATTAGAAAAGTACGTAAATAATATTCAAATGTTAGTATTTTTCCAGTAAATAATACATTAATAAATTGCAATGTAGTCAGTCAGTCCTTATAGTTCATATCACGACCAAGTACAATTTTTAAACATCTCTTAAATTTAATTTCAGGAAGTAAATAAAATTTGCAAGTTTCTTGAAACAGTACATTAACTTACTGAATTAGCGAATTACTTTTAAACAATATTGAGAACTGAGAAATTCTTCGAAACAAGAATTTGTTTCGCACAACAGACCACCAAAAACAATGTCAGTATAACGGCGAGAAAAGTGCTCTCGTTAGCCGAATAGAGTGTAACTTCGAAATGAGGTAAGAAACCAATTTTCTGCTCTGATTCCATTAGAAGTCAAGCTCGTTGAGATGCCTCAAATACTAACATAATATCGTAAAACGGTGGCAAGAGTTAGTTGGTATAATAGTCGACTTAGAAGAAAGACTAATTAATTTGGGGAAGAAAAGATTATTTTGCGAATTCACTTGTTTAACATGGGCCTGATTTTTAACAGAAAGAAACATTTTTAAAGATATTTAGAAATCAAAAGGAAGTTCAATACAGAACGAACAGTCAGTGCTTTAACACATGAGAGTGTATATTTCCTAATCATGCAGGCTTCGAATTTACACAATGGACGCAGAAACTGTGAGGAAGAACCAACAAGCTATCAAGATTCCGTAATGATGGCATAATTTAGCTCGTATTCACCGTAGCTCCTTGGCCCTATGTGCCATCTTCCAGCGTTTTAAACTTAGTGCATAGTAAATTTATATTTATGTATTACCTTGTCATTCAAATGCTCAGCCCCAAGGTACAAATACAAAAGGTTGCCCAGCTATCCCAACGACAAACAAGTAACGATCAGTAAGTATTCTTACGAACTGAACGATTTACAGTTGAATTAAATAGAGAGACAGGTGTAACCTTTTACTAAGCCAATTTTATGTTTTTGCTTGCTCTTATGACGGCCTCTTATTATTCAATGAAATGTGGTGAGAAGTGCGGTGTGTCACGAACCTTGTTAAAAGAATAGCAGATAGCCTGCAGGTTTGTAAACATAATTGCAACTGCAGTGTTATATTCTTTACAAAGAATTGTAGCATTATTGTTTGCAGTTATCATTTCATATTAAGTGATACTAATGTACACGTCCAGAATTTTAATTTCAGGCTGTAAAAATGTCGACGTTTCAGTTGACCAGCCGATATTTTGTGAGTTCAACGTCTCGAAACATGAGAACAGAACACCAACTCTTAAGAACGTTGGACCCATAAAAATTCAAAATTTTATATTTGTGCCAAACCCTGTTCAACTTTTAGACGTCAGATAACATGTAATTTTCCCAAATAAAAAAAATAGGTCCCATAGTGTTTTGGCATAATAACCTATAAGTCACAAAATGGCAGTTGCGGTGTAGCCAAAATAATAAAAAAGTAATGAACTTGCAGAAACAAGATTTTTCATAATGATATGAGCTACTTCAAGATACTTTTTTAAAACACAAAGCTATACATTATTGTATTTTTTAAAAAACTGATGAAAATTTGTACATTTTTGCATAACTTTGACTTTTTGCTACTACTGAAATTTCCAAAACTAACTTTTGACAAACATGTCATAAAGTGCATTGATACACTTACTTTCAGTTCCTGTAATTTAGAATTCATTAGTAGTTAATTAATTATTTTTTATTTTGCCTACAACGCAGTGGCAATTGTGTGACTTTGATGAGTGCTTATTAGAGACAGGAAAACACTGCGGGTTGACTGTCCTGTAGGCTAGCTTCCAAGAATATCTGTGTGTTCAAGCATACAGCAGCTGTTCATTAGCTGCTCGATGATACAGTGATCAACACGTTTCGCCTCCATTTGCTTGCTTCTTTAGTATTGCCTCAGCGCTCGTCAGGAGGTCAGTTGAGAAAGTGACACGAACTTATAGTTGTTTGTATTTTTACTCGCGTCTAAAAGAAAACGCGAATTTTTCAGGTCGCTAGTGATTATGCAAAAATTATGGGGGCCTAATATTTTTTTTTATTTGGGGAAATGACGTGTTATCTGATGTGCAAAAGTTGAACAGTGTTCGGCACAAATATAAAAAAATTTACATTTACGAGTACCCCGCCCTTAAGGTTGATTCACAGTGCGCAGTCGGCAGTCGGCAGTCGAATACAATTCATGATGTACAGTCCAGCAACGATGATTTTGATTAAAAAACGTAACCAGTTCCTCGGCTATGTTTAGAACGAATTGTTTATACACATTACTTTGCATTTGGAAGCAAAAAAATCTCGAAAAACTATATTTGTTTTTCATTACGTGAATATGAGAACAACGTCTGATTGGTTCGATTTTTTTAGCAGTCGGCTGTCCAGCAGTCGATCACTGTAAAAAGTGTAAATTTACGCATACAAATTTATGGTAATTTTGCATTTTTGTAAGTGTATTTATGGAGAACAACTACAGCAAGTGTAATTTTATACTAATGTTGCTAAGAATAAAAAAAAATGCTCACAAATCTTCGGTTAAATAACGCTACTTGTAAGTAAGTTGACGTAAATTACTCTTTTCAATGTACGTGTAGAAATGTACTAATGTAGAGTAATATTGCACTTAATTTATTATATTACCGCACTGTATTAGTATAAATACACTTACATCATTGCAAAAATGCATGTTCAAAGTGTGTTTTGAAATAGCAAAATACTTGTAAATGCACGCTAACAATGTTCGTAAAAATAATAACATTACGTAAAATTAACAGTGAAGTATCGTATGTGCTCTACATAATAAAACACGTATATGCATTAATACTGCCCAGAAGTTTTTACATGTCCGACAAAAGATATCACTCATTTACTCACTCTGACATACATGATAAGATAATAGATAATATATTTCTTAATGCTTATACTAGATTACAATGTGTATGTTTTATTACGATGCTGTGTTTGCATTAAAAAATTCACTACAACGCATACATTTTAAGTAAAACTGTGCAAGTCAAGTCATCGTGTCTGTAAACTCCAGCTACTCAAGATATGGTGGACAGTTACTGTAAACATTATACACACTTCAATTAGTTCACGGCGCCATCTCAACACGTACAAATGCAGTGAGGTGATTCTCTATCCAAAATGTGGTAGAATACATAACATACGAACACTGTCGTGCAAAACTCGTTAGAAGATTTCCACCCATACAAATCGACGTTTAAGAAGGTTTTAGCTGAAATAAAATAAAAACCTACTGCTCATTTAATCTGTGAATGATGCTCTTGCACAACTAATGTAGAATAGAAATATTTTCTACGTCGAGAACAAAAATAGTGGAGGTTTGTACATACCAATTTGTGTGTAACACTTGTGTATTTATAATGCTTTTAAATGATGTAGTACACATACATAATACACGTCACCGACACGTAACACTTTATTGCGAACTGTTTAAGAGGAATATCGTGTGACGGTGCACTTTGTTGACGCCAGGTACGCAAGCGGTGTTCCAAGGCTGGTCATACGTCCACAGTTTAGTTGCTGTGTGTGAATGCGGGTTACGCGATAGACTGTAGTATGTTTGTACAGATCTTCTGATAGGTATAATCCAAAAGTAAAACCATATATGATAACTGCACGAGAACGTACCTGGCAAATAATCCACGTGTATTTAACAGTAACTTTTCAAAGAAGCGACCACCTACTTCGATACATTTGGCAGTGACAAACAATCTATTGTCTTACGCGGTCAAATATGTGGGGGGGGGGGGGTGTTGCGAAGGGTAATGCAGGCATCAGTTGATCGAGGTCTCGTATACCAATGTCTTGAGATGACCCCACAGAAATAATTCAGTTGGCGTCAGGTCTGTGCACCATGGTGGCGACATCACAAGTCCGCCTCAGCATATCTATCGCTCACCAAATGTGGCAGTAAGGTGATAACGAGCTTTCAATTTAAAGTGTGCAGGGGCTCCATCGTGCTGGTACCACATAAGCTGGTGTGATTGTAAATTCACGTTCTCCAACAGAGCTGGCAATATGTCCTCTGAAGCTGTCGATAATGGCGGCCAGTCAAACGCTCCGGCAAAAAGTACGGTCCAATGAGGAAGTCGCCGACAATGTCGGCCAAGACGTGGTTTTATTAATTTAATTTGAAACCTTTTAAATTGTTTATTAGTAAGGGTGGATACCTCCCTTACGTGTTACTGTACGACATAATTTCGTTTGTAAATTTGTTTTATCCGTAAACCTCTCGCGCAAAGATTTTCGGATAGTAAAATTATTTTCAAATCTGTTACTATAGAGGCCTGGATGTTATAATATTAAAAATTATAAAAATGGCAGTTTTAAATTTTTGTAAATTTTATAGTTTCAAGGCCTTATTTTCTAAAAACAGCTTTTAAATTTTTATTCGAAAGTAAAGCATACTACCGCACAGTGCTACAAAAATAAACGTCCGCTGATAAAATATATACACGGCAAATAGCTCTCATCAAATTTTGATGAGTAGTTGAGATTCTATTGACGATTGAGTATTCCAGTCATCAGCTCGACATCGTACTTTTCCATGCCCATTAAAGCGCCAGTTGCCGATAGTACTGAGTAGGAACAGGAAAACTTTGCTAAGTTAATAACCTGCACGTTAGAATCCACTATCCAATGCATACTCAAGCCCCGACCATTTGTCCATTAGCTGCTACCCATTGTAACAGCAGACAATGTACGTGTAGACGGGGCTTAAGTGTGCATAGGACAATGGATTCTAGCACGTAGGTAATTGGTTTAGTGAAATATTCCTAGCCCTAGTAATGATAGAACAGAAGGAAGGAACGTAGCGGGATATGGACGGTAGTAAAGTGTGTGTTACCAGTAGCTGTATACTGTGGTTTAGGGACGAGTATCGAGAACTGGCGATGTGAAAAGCGGCGCTGGACCACAGCATCCCTAACCCACAAACACACTTGCCCGCTAGGAGGCGGCCACCGAAAGTGGCTGGCATTCCTTAGTCACACCGGGGTCAAGCACGCAGTTGACTGACCGCACCTCGCTTGCTACCTCTGATCAAGGCTCTGTAGCTGCTAACGAGTTTGATAGACGCTGCTCTATATTGTCACCATGATGTGCTCTGAGGAGTGCCTCACCAGGCATGTGTTTCCCTTGCTTCAAGCCTGCCAAGCTCGCGAAATGCTGTGCGTCAGCTCCGGTCTATCAATACACCATTGCTGTTTTGCTTGTTCGCTTCAAAAAACTATCGAACAAATAGTAACGTTACATATGGCACCTACTCCGTTTGATATTTGATCTAGCAATTTTAGTTTTGTGTTGATTTCTTACATCCAGATATCCACAGTTACGTACGTACGTGTGTGCGTACGTGTGTGTGTACAGTATGTATCAGTACAACGGTTACAAACTTTCAGAAGAGATAGAGTACAACCAGACGATGGGAAATCACACAGCAATGCAGGGTCGGAAACATTTTCCAGGCGCGGTAGTGACGACACAAACACAAGAAAGAAAGGACACGAACAATATGAGGAAACATGTTTATTATTCTTAACACAGCAAAAAAAAAAAAAAAATAGAAAAAAGAACTCAGAGACATCGATAGCCATATCAGCAGCCAAAGACTTCCCAGTGTTTTTGCTGTATTAGGATTAATAAACATGTTTTCTCCTGTTGTTCGTGTCCTTTCTTTCTTGCGTTTTGTGTTGTCACTGCCGCGCCAGGAAAGCGCTTCCGACCATGCATTACTGTGTGATTTCCTATCATCTGATTCTACTCTATCTCTCCTGAAAGTTCTTAACCGCTGTACTGATACGTCCAGTACATACATATACTAGCTGGCCGGCTGCGGCGTTGCCCGCGTGAAATTATGTAATTTTAACAGTAACTCTGGATAAAATATGTGATGAAGGCATTTAACAGCTAGCGTACTCAATATCATTGAACTATAAATTGTCTTAGCTTAGTGTAAAGAGCGCGCGCAATATGCTCGTATGATGTAATAGTAATTCCCATCGCAAAGTCTTGCACGGGATGCGAACTCGTAGCCACACCCCTCCCACACAGCAAACTTTATACAATACCTGAGTGAATGATTAAAGGCAGGTCGTGATAACAAATAACGTGTTACCGACGGCGTGTGCTGGAAACACCAGCAAATTTCACATTCGTATGTCTCTATTTTCTATAGTGTTTATAAATTTACGGACTGAATTTCTCGTAGGTTAATAGTATGAGAAAGTGTTTATTAATTTTTTTAATGTTAACTTATGAAAATAATATCAAACAAAGTATGTCTTTATTCTAAAATCACGGTAACATTTCAATTTATACATAACATATATATCAGGGTCATAGAAAAAAAAAATATATATATATATACACCTTGCACTATCCATAGACCAATGTGCTGCTGCAGAAGAAAGAACAGCGCTCATGTCGGCGTGTGCTGCAACCAAATAAAACGTCTCGTGTTTTTCTTATGAGTTACCTATATTGTTCTTGTACAATATTTGGTGATAATTTTTTCGTATGTACAGGCTACAGTCCAAAGAGGTATTATTTGTGAGTAGGTTGGCAAAAAGAAACTACTGTTGAATTGTTTTTCCGTGATCATTCTCTTTTTTCGGGAGACTGTAACGTTTTACTGCTTTTCACCTACTTAATTTTCGATTTTCATAAGAACCTGAACTTGATATGTAGATATTTATATAAGCTTCATTCTTATCAAAAAATCATCTCGATATCTCAACGGGTATAAGCGGTACAGATGATTATTTGAAATCACGTAATATTTTTTTAACAGCTTTCAAGGACGAATTTCGGAAAATCCTGAAATTACTTTTTTTGATATTTACGTAAGATTTATTTGAATGCAAAAACCATTTCAATTTTTCCACTGGTTTAGGAGATAAGTGGGATTAATTAAAAAAACACGTTAAATTTTTTAAGAGATTTCAAGGACGAATTTCGAAAAATTTTTAAAATTCTTTTTAGATATTTACTTAAACATCATTAAAAAAATCACCTGGCTATCTGAAATGGTTTAGGAAAAATCACGGATTAATGAAAAACACATTTTACGACTTTTCACTCCCTTAATTTTCGAATTTCGCAAAATCGAAAAATTTGCGAATATGCACTTCTTTGGGCAATATTATGAAGTTAAAAAAATTTATGATAGCATTCCCGGTTAATGAGATATTAAGGATTCTTTAAAAACACATTTCACCCCTTTTTACCCCCTTAATTATCTAATGTCGAAAAATCCTTTCTAAGTGGGTGCTTACGGGGCAAGTGGAAGCTTCCCTCAAAATTTAACGGTTCTAGGTCCAGTGGTTTGGGCTGTGTGTTTATTAGTGAGTGAGTGAGTGAGTGAGTGAGTGAGTGTGTCAGGACACTTCATTTCATATATTAAGATATATATAATGTACAGAAACTCTGGCGCATAATAAGCACACGACGAGAATCCTGAGCTAAATTGGAGATGAAAACGTTTGTGGCAAAATTGTGTACAGTGACATTTTTCGCACACAACGTGGCGTTAGTCCCGTCTCACGCTACACGTCCAGGTATTATATTGTGTATGTTACGACGAGTAAACGTAGCCTCATGTTTGTACTGCTTGGCATTTGAACTTGGACCCATCAGTAGTATTATTTATGTTGAGTGCAAGTGGGGACTATCTCCGTGCTATGTTGCCACATTGTGCGCAACACACATATTACACACACACTAATCTGTTTTTCTGGATATACACCATTACTTGCGAGTGAGGCTGAGCCGCAGAAAACTCACAGTTACGTCAAAAGACTAATTATGATAAAACGAGCAAAAAACACCAAGATAGCCAGAAATTGCTGTAGTCAAGAAACATAGCTAATTAGGAATATCGTCGGTATATAATACTAACCAAAATACCGTAAGGTACTTTGCCATATTATGAGGTAACATTTCACCACAATTTTTCGTTTAAAATAACTGTTAGCATCCTCTTAAATAGATTAAACTTTTAAAGTACACAGCAGTCATAAACATTACTTTACTGTAAATAGTGTTTTAGAATTTGTATTAAAAATAAATTAATTAATGGGGTGGTGCAAAGTTACCCAAGGGGGTGCAAAGTAACCTCACTTTACGGTACCAAAGAATGTAAACGAAATCTGACATGTTTTTTGTTACTATTATGTACCGACTATATTCCTATTTTGGAAAAATTTGTTTGATTGTTGACTACAATTATTTCTGGCTTCCTTGGTGTTTTCTTGTGTTTTCGTTGCTTATTTTTTGTGATTAGTTCTGTAATGTAACCGTGAAGTTTTGCGACTCAACAACATTCTCCAGCAATGGCATGCATCCAGTAAACACACCAGTTTACGTCTTGTATTGATATGCGGGCAAAATTAATTACGGCCGTAGTTTTAAAAATAAAAATATTTCCTTTAACTTTCTTCATTCGTGTCACTGAAGAGCCAGGAGTCTCAGCTGTATAGGTTTTCAGGGAATGCTAAATAAGAAAATGGCTGCCAGGCTTCTAGTGAGTGAGAGATTTTGGTCAGCGCTTAACATCGAGGTCTTCAGCGCAGGTGAGGGGTGACATGAGGTGAGCATGGAGCAGCACCGGAATGAAACGGCGGGGGAAACGGGAGATTCCCGAGAAAACCCGCCGACCAACGGCATCGTCCGGCACGATTCCCACATGCGAAATTCCGTTAACGAATAATCGGCCCAACGTTGAGGCGCACAAAACTATGACAACTTTGCAGAGCCAGAAATTTTGTACGACTTCCTGAACTTTCCCGTGGAATTGAATTTCTGCTTTAATAAATATGATTTCTTGTATTTTATATTCAATATAAGATGCTGCATGTTTGGTGTGCGACATATACCGACTGGTGATAAATGAGCTATTATAGTTTAAAATACTGCAGTAACGTAATGGACGTAGACGTCCGAGTGATCGGACCCCTCGGCTTCCAGCAAAGCGACCAGGACCCTGAACCGTGGGAAACGTGGCGGACGCAGCCTTTGGCTGGCAGGTTTTCTCGGGGCACTCCCTTTTCCCTCCGCATTTCTCATTCTGTTGCTCCTCCATCGTAGAACCTCATTCCGTGTTATCCTTGAGGTGATACCGAGACCAACATAACGAGCGCCGAGCCAGAAGTCTGCACTCGGGGTACGATATCCTTCACTCGGGTACCCTCCATACACGATACTAATTTACCTAATGGAAATAGTATTCTAAATTAGGCCTATTGTGGATTGTGAAGCAAGTTATGATTCTCCTAGTATTATAATAGTACTGATTTAGAGTGGACAAGTCCCCGGTCTTGATCAAGGTTTTCTGAAATTAAATTCTTCCCTCAAACAAATTTTGTCATAAAAATATTCAAATTTATACCAGCCGTATATTTAATGATCAGATATGAAAACTGCTAAAACAGCACCATTTTGCATCCACAAATCCTGATTTTCCCGGAGGAGGACCCTCCCCCGCTGCGTTAGGCATCAGTGTACTTTTTTTATATCAAATTCTTCGCAGCTTCACCAACTTTCGTATTCAGGATCCGCTACTGCAGAAATTTACAACTTGTCATCTCCTGTTTGTGACCAACCTCCATGGTAACTAAGCTAAAACCACATAATAAATAATCCAACTTCTGCGCTAAAGCATAACCAGTGTAGACTATAGCACTGCTGAAACTTTTCTTACAGCAATTTTGCATATGTCAATACTGTTGTTGATATGAAAACGGCCATGTAACTAAAAACCACTATAAATGTTCCACCACCCTGAAAACTATACATCTTTGGTCCCAGTTAATTTGAGATTTTGGTTTATGGTAAGTGTTCCGGACTGCTCAGTTTAAATTGAACAGCGTATAGTAAAGTTAATTCTAATAAACGTTAGCAGGGGCGTAGGAACAGGGTGGTAAAGGGTACAATGTATCCCCCCCCCCAATTTGATAGTGGTTATGTACCCCCGTACTTATTAGTGCATATATGTAAAATATAAAAATCAAATAAAGAAATACAATATAGGAAGAGGTATGTTTAATCTAATTTTCTATTTATACTGACTGTAACTCATACAATTAAAATACTATTTACTTAATAGTTTGAGTAAATATTCTGTGCTTTAAGCGTACTGAAAGGGTTGGATTTTTTGGGAACACCCCGACTTGACACTCCTGCAGACCATTTTTAACTGTAAATATTTTAATTACCTGTCCACAATATTAACCAGTAACAGGCAAGCTTCCTCCCCCTTCCAGGGTTCGGTCTTTTCCGTGACCGCTCGGCTACTATCATCTTTGCTAATATACTGAAATTTGCTTTCAAGTTCAGTGAACGGCTTATCTATACCACACAGTTCGGCAGCTAGGATGACGTACCGCTTCACTCGCTATTATTTTAAAAAATTATCAACATTATTGTAATGTGGGTTCGATTACACCGGCAGTCGACCGGATTTTCACATGTGAAAATCGTTCCTGTACGATGCCGCAGAACGGTTACTGTTCTTATTGCTCTCCCGTTTTCCCGGCCTTTCTACCAGCTTCTACTAATACAAGATGTCCCATAAGTTCGGTCTCATAGGGTAAATAGAAATTGGCGAAATATGGAACTGTTAAATGGCGATGTAGTGTGTTGGTGTAAGACAACAGCAATGTGTTCAATTCCATGTGTCGTTACGACAGGAAATGTTCAAATTGATGGCCGTGATGTGCTCTGCACATGCGTATGCAATGGTTCAAATTGCTTTGTACACGATGTAACATGGCCGGCGAGATGGAGCGGCATGCAGCAGTAATGTTATGAACAATAAAATGTCATTACATTTCACATATTTTAACTTTCTTGATAAGATCGGCCTTTTCCTATGAGATCGGACTTATGGGACAAACTGTATATGCGTCTATAATAATATGTCAGTTCCGGTCGCCGTTACTTACACGGGATTTGAACCCTAAACCTCCTACCAGAGTCCCAAAAAATTACATCAAGGAAGGTTGTCAGAATTGTTAAAAAGCAAATGTGTATAGACAGGCCTGTGCCTAAAGTGGCATACGTATCAATAAGTCAACAAAACGTAACAACTTTAAAATTGTTTCTCCGGGGTCATATCTGATTTTCGGTATTTCTGTAATATTTTACATCTTTCCGCAACTTAAACTGTCGAATTTTAAAAAATTACGCTTGTTAGGTATTTACGTTAGTTTCATTCCTATTCAGAAATCATCTCGATATCTCAACACGTCTAAGAGATACAGTAGATTAAGGTGGCAAGGGGGGGGGGAGTGCTCATTTACTTTTATATACATATATTCTGACTATTTTTACAGTAATGAAAAGTTTCTAAATTTCATAGATTTTGCCAAAACGGTTTTATACAAGAGACGAAAACCATCTGACTTAGAAATGAATTAATTTCACACTAAAGAACAGTGTCATAGGTAACGTCAAGATATTTATATGAAGAACTGCAATGAAATATTTTGTTTCTTAAAAAAAGTTACTGAATGTGAAATAAAAATGCCAATATTCTGCTTTTTTTTAATGCGGTAAATGTTAATGCTGGTTTTTATACATGACTTGATGTAGTCTGTGACACTGTTCTTCGGTGTGAATTAATTCGTTTCTATAAGTCAATTTATTTTCGTTTCTTGTATAAAACCGTTTCATGCAACTTTGTGATTTGACATGTCACTATACACAACTGTGAAAGCTAGAATATTTTCATTACTGTAAACATAGACACAATGTATATCTACAAAACAAACCATTTCTCGTACAAATATAAACATTATTAAAACAATTAAATTTTGGCGCTAACTCCCCCACATATTTTAAATCACGTTTCGTTTTCGTTGATGTACTTAGAGGTTGAATTTCAAAAAGTCCTACAACTGCTTTTTAGGGATACGCGTAGGAGGCTTGATTTTAAAACAACAATTAATCCGATATCAAACGGGTTTAAAACTTATCGGAAATTTATTGAAATTACATTTTACAGCTTCTGACCACATTAATTTTTAATTAAAAAAAGTTTAAAAATTCAGGTAATATGAGTTTTTGTAAGCTTTATGCTGAAGCTCCTTGAAATCTCAACTGGTTTAAGCGCTATTGAGGATTCATGGAAAAACATATTTCACCACATTTCACTAAATTACCTTAATTTTCCAATTAAAAAAAAAAATTAGTTGTCTACGGTGTAAAGGAAAACCTCTTTCAAAATTTCACATATCTAGGTCTAGCAATTTGGACTGTGCGTTGACGAGTGTATGAGTGTGTGAGTGGGGCTCTTCATTTTACATAGAGAGATTATGTACGTAGTGTCAAAGTAAAAAACAAGCAAGAGAACATAAAAATATATCTTTTCATGTATGATATGCCATTGCGTTAAAAGAAAAAAAAAAAAAGAAAAAAATATATGGAGGTTTGTGAAAATGGTTATGGAGTCACAAGGCATTCTTGTAGACAGCATTATTTTATATGTAAACTACCTGCCACGACAAACGTTGTTTTGTCACATAAATAAAAATATTTACTAAACAATAGCACTTAGGAGTATAAAAAACAGATAAAAACATATTCGCAGACCTACCGAATGTATATACAAAATTTCATTGAAATCGGTTAAGCCGTTTCGGAGGAGTATGGAAACAAACACTGTGACACGAGAATTTTATATATTAGATTACGTATGAAGTATACGAGGTTTAGTAACGTGTCATACGTTTGTTGGTTTATCAAAGCTACCAAAAAAGGTTACTAATTCAGCAGAAGAATGAGTATGAGATGTGCAAAAAAATCAACTTAAAATTTTATAAAATATAAAATATATCGTTTGCGTAACGTAAGGAAAATTATACTATTGACGCATGTGTAACTAAATAGCTAGAAAATATTTTGCGAGCCTGAAATTCGTTAAAACAAATCAAATCGCTACGCAAATAAAAAAACTTAATTCATTATTATTTTGCTGACGGTGGGCGAAGTGACTAATGCTGCTCGTCGGCGGATTTTCTCGAGGATATTCCGTTTCCGCCCCCTACATTCCGGCGCTGCTCCATATTCATATCACGTCACCTCTCACCAGCGCTAAATACCTATATGTTATTACTGACCAAAAAAATCTCTTCATACATAGGATATTACGTTCCAGTAAGTGGCTGAATAGAAAATACTCTACCAGAAAGGAGTTTAATCAATAAAATCGCAAAGAAAACACTGGTATTAAAATTAAAACAATTAAAAAAACGTCACAGTCTTCTAAGCGTGCTGAAAGGTGACTTTATAAGGCTGTGCTTTCTTCGTCGTAAAAAGTTAAAGTTTGCTACGGTTTTGATGGACGGATAACATTTTGGGAGGCTGCTGATTGGCTGTAGATCACGTGATTAACGGACCCACAGACGAAAGGTGGATGACTGTGATGAGTTATTTATCTCTAGTTTTAGCTTCATGGGCCATTTAAGAAGGGGCATGCCGTTAGTTTTTTTGTTTAATTCAGAGTTGATTGTTTACTACCTGCGCAATAAGTCCTAGTATCTGTGATTAGAGGGTGCGGAGGCCCGGGAAGTGACATGCGAAGTAGTAGAATCGCTTTTACTATAAAATACAAGAAAATATTTGTACTTTGAACGACTTGCTGGGAAGCAACATTTTAATAATATAATCACATTACAACAAATAGCCCGCGTAACACATGTAATCCCGTATACTACTGAATAATACGTGCTAAATAACCTTCATAGGAATATGAAATGTTTATTTATGTATATTACCACGTAGCTAACCTTGTAACATTATTTCCTTTAAGATTGAAAGCACTTTGTTTTATCATTAATTTCATAGTATTTTCGTGTCGAACACAGTAAGCGTGGAGAATTCAAATTAAAATGCACTTTTAATGGAATGTCTTGTAAGAAATAATATTTACCTTACTTTTACTTGTATGTGTTAGTATTACACACATTCTTGATTATTACACGAATCTTACATTGCAAACATCACCTAATGCTGTTGTAGCAATATGTATGCCGCAAGGATGTTGTCAGTACATGATATTTTAGGTACGCGTAATTTGTTGGACTTATTGCTTGAATTACAGTGTGTAACGTTCAGTTTTTTTTTCTGATATAAATTAATTTTTTCGTGGGCTAGGCTCCCAGAATTTTTTTCTCTGTCTCTTTGTAAAACATTTCACCAAAACGTTCTCCGAAAAAAATCAGTACCCAAGCAAATTTTAATATTTAGCATGTCTTAATATGAAAAAAATGTTCAAGCGCTCCATTTTACATCTTGAAACCACAAATTTTCCCGGTGGAGGACCCCCGTACCGCCCACTTTATTAGAGGGGTTCATTGTTCCAAAATGTCACCCCCCCCCTCCCCAAAATCCGAAACGTTTCTACGCTCCAGCAGGTTAGGAAGGTAAACAAATTTCTCAGTGATGAGTTTGGCAAGGGGAAAGTCGTATTCATAGAGTAAATATAGGTTAGAGGGAGTATACTCTGTACAGCCACATAAGAAACTTTTTTTTCAACGTGTGTCCCTTGACTTCAGAGAAATATGCGCGGGAGATTTAAAATAACATTACGAGCCGAGATTATAATTGCTTAGTAATCGCAACTATGCTATTTTTGTACCATACGAATGTATGCACTACAGAGCACATACTACACTATTATCACATAGTGTAATTGCGTCTAAATTTCAGAACGACAAATGTAAACAACTTTGCTACTGTTTTCTTGATAACAGCCACTGAATAAATTAGTACTACTTCTATTACTACTACTATTACTACTACTTATTTATTCTGTGACACAGCTGTTTTTAGTAAAAAGTAAATATTGTTTTCATATTCACTATGAGGTTTTGAACCTTGATTTGGATGATACCACATGAATAAATATGTATTCTGAAAAGTACGCCATGAGTTTCAAGCAACAGAATTGCATCTTTACATCTTTATGTCGAAAAAACATAAATAACAGCACCAAGCACTCGAGACCATGCTGAACACACATTTTTGATGTCACGTTCCCTCTACTTAGTTCAAATTTTAACGAATAAAAATTGGCTTTTAAATTTGTTCCGCAAAAATATTTAGGCATAATCAACTTCATGTGACGATACACACACACACACACACACACATACATACACACACATACACACACACACACATATATATAAAGCTCTGTGATTGGTCAGTTTGCACGTCTTACCGGTAGCTCAACTAGCGGCAGAAACTGTCCGTTGCCAAACTAATAACATTTCCTAAAGCCCCGTTCACGATTGACATGGCGCATGTAAAAAACATAGCATAAGAAAGTGTATATCAGTGATACAAATGGTGACGTTCACAATCAATACTTGGCATGACTTACATGGCGTAACTTGCTTGACATGGCGTTAAAGATGGTCATCTCTCTACGGCAAGTTTTTCATGCTGGCCAAAAAGAATGTGAAACGTCATAAGACCTGGTGGCACAAAAATTTGCATCCAATAACAAATAGTTCTTTTCTTGTTTATTATTTTATGATTGGTCAGGAAACAATATATTTACTGGTGATTGTGTACGGACAATTTCGCATGAAATTCTGTGTACGTCATGTTATTTATTTCATGCCAATTGTGAACGGGCCTTAACATGTAGTTGATTTAACCTTACCAGCAGTGCCACGCCACGGCGTCCGGGCGAACGAGTCCGTGTCAAGTACTTCATGCGACGTGTCGGGCTCAGGGTCATATAAGTTAGGTCTGGCAACTTCCTAATTTTTTTGACTCGCTTACTGAAGCTCGCGGCGGCTTGCGAACTAACGGCGCTAGTAGTAGGTTGACCCAAAACAAATACGTTTTTTCCATAAGAAAGCATGTAAACAATGTGCAGCGAGTGTTTTAAAAGCAAAATTTGGCGTGTTACAGTGTTTATATGACAATAATTCGCGTATGATGAACAAACTACAGTTAAATTTA
>PNEQ01081926.1:0-13106 GCA_003012365.1 Medauroidea extradentata | reverse complement strand
TACACACGTGTATTTGTATATATCACATGTTCGCATCTATACACACGTGTATTTGTATATATCACATGTTCGCATCTATACACACGTGTATTTGTATATATCACATGTTCGCATCTATACACACGTGTATTTGTATATATCACATGTTCGCATCTGTACACACGTGTATTTGTATATATCACATGTTCGCATCTATACACACGTGTATTTGTATATATCACATGTTCGCATCTATACACACGTGTATTTGTATATATCACATGTTCGCATCTATACACACGTGTATTTGTATATATCACATGTTCAACAGAAACTATGGTATAGGTGGTACACAGTAAACTGAGTACTTTTTGAGACCATCTTTTATAGAATCATAATAATAAGAAAGTATTACTTATTGTGATCGTAGATGTTGTCTTGTAAGTAGTTGCGTAAACTCACTGTATGTTGCGATATACCTTAAGAGTAGTGGACGCTAGTTTTTTTTATTTGAGGCACGCATGGGAAAAATATTTTGTGGCAGCTACAACATATTTAGTGGGTATTTAGCCTTGCTACAAAATAATATTGCAGGGAAGACTTCCTACACCATTATTCTTTCAGTAGGAGATGGGGAAGGCGATGAGTCGAATGTAACACGTCCATCAAACACACAATAGTCTCTAAGCACAAAGACTGCAGTGTCTTCGTAGAATGTGTTCGTAAACGGAACCTCAAGGGACGAACATGTTCTATTATTTATGGAAAGTAAAGTCCAATGCAGGTTTTCTCATTTTGTTTTACGATAACGGCTGATATTTTCTCAGCTACAGCAACGTGTAATAGTGGTTTTTAGTACTTTTGAAGAGCTTGGTAAACATGTTTTTAGTTTGTAGATGGCATTTTGAAAATCATAGTGACACAGCTTGAAGTGTGTCTTCTTTTCGTAGATAAACGCACTGGATCATTTATGATAGTAACAAGAGAAAGTACTGTTCGTACCTCGCTCCAGTACGTCTCGCGTGCCAGGTCATCTGACTATCATATCGTGACAAGACAAACCACTTTGCAGTGGGGAGATCTATACATCGAGTTCACCAGATAACAACTGACAGCAGACATGTATAGTTTCGACAGAAATGACCTACGTGTCACATATGAGACCACAATTAAAATGTTTTACACATTTCTGCTGCTGAAGTTCTAAGTCTTAGTATCTTGAGGTAGGGTAGTTTTAAACTACAGTTTGTAAAGCGCTCACATTATCCAGAAGCACCTATGCTATACCAGGTCTCAGGGGTGGGCAAACAATAATAATGTAGTCAGTCACTGGTCGTTATACTGTGCTGGGAACTATCTTAGCCCAGAACAACTGCAGTTTCGCACACTGCCACCAGAGCTATATAGTATCACATCACAGCTGGGTTCAAGTCACACATGTATGCTGTCAGTCACTGGTCGTTATACTGTGCTGGGAACTATCTTAGCCCAGGACAACTGCAGTTACGCACACTGCCACCAGAGCTATATAGTATCGCCACACAGCTGGGTTCAAGTCACATATAGAGGTGGAGAGAGGGGGAAGTCACGTGACGCTACTAGCGCTCACCACGGAAGATCATCAAATTAACCTGCCGCGCCGTCGTTACGCCCGAGTTCATTCGCTCCAGCTCGTTTATTCCCGGCCAGATATATAGTGCCGCTGTTTTTTATTTTATTTCCTCGTCACCTCCGCAGTCCCTCCACACCCCCTCCCCTTCCTCAACTCAGTCAAACACCATCGACCCGCCACTGTATCAGAGCGCTGACTCATCTGGGAAATAGAGCTTGGCGCTGTGTTACCCCTGTTGAATGGCTGGGGGGGAGGGGAGAGTTTCCAACACTGACAAGAGATAGTAATTAACGAGGTCGCCAGCACACAGACCAGTTCTCTCGTACGCCACTGAGCAGATAAAAATAAAGGATTGGCTGCCAACGATGGTACACTCCCTCTGCCCTTTCTCTAAAAACTCCCTGGTAATTTTTACTCGTCTGAAGCTTCCACCGCACACAACTCCTAAATTACGGCACGCGCATGAAATAACTACGGTATGGATGGTCACGATCATTTTATATATATATATATACCGCGATAGCCGTTCAAGCCCACCAGTTTCCATTCTTCGCTATACAATTGGAAAGCGATTCAGTTGGCGACACTGTGCGTGGTAGGCGAAAGAGATTTACGTACAATGTATGTATTCGCGCGAGCAATTTTTCTATCGTAAAATACGCAGTTGCGTTGTCGCACTTACATCTACATCCGGCATAGCTGTAGCTGTATATTAAGGCCACGTTCTTTAGTTTATATGTTTTAAATTAAAACGATAGAAGATACAGCTTCAAAAAACTACCAGGCAGTATTGTTTAAAATTGTTATTTCCGTCACAGATAATTATTTCAAAGCAAGAGATTATATGGTTTCAACTAAAAAGTAAATTAATAAGAATTTCGTTGTTTACATAATTAGCTAAAACCATAGTTTTTACAACCTTGGAAAAACCAGCCAACATGGAGAATACGATTTTAAACAAAACTGCCAAACTGATTTGTGATAATATATCTGCTGTCGTTTAGGCGTAAACAATTAATACTTGTAAAAAAAGTAGCAACTATAGAACATGGTCTTAACTGATCGTACGAGTTTATAAAATTATGATGTAGAGCCATTAAGGACTACTATATTATTTAATTTA
Organism: Medauroidea extradentata; assembly: GCA_003012365.1. NCBI lineage: Eukaryota > Metazoa > Arthropoda > Insecta > Phasmatodea > Phasmatidae > Medauroidea > Medauroidea extradentata. Next base: position 10,392 of record PNEQ01081926.1, on the reverse strand, counting down.
TATTTTCGCTATTGTAGCCTAGCTTGTGATTATGTTTTCCTATCACGAAAAGTTTTATACATTATATTTTCACACAACAGCAATAAAAAGATAAATTATGTATCATGCGGGAAATATAAAACAATTAAACCCTACTATATATCTGTTTAAAAATTCTCACTAAATAACGTTGCTATAAACACACACGTATAAAATATATACACCTACATAAAAATATACATATAGCTGTGTTTGTATATATGCATAAATATAGTATACATAAATGTGCTGTGATATAAAATTGAAATAGTGGTCACGTGAAAAGTTTGTCCCTACCACTAACAGCGACTTCACCTGGGCCTTATTTATAGTCACATCAATGTTGACGTTGTGAAGTAATTACAGACTCTTTATTGTAAAAGGGTATTCGAATGTAATCGAATGAAAGACGCAGTTTACGTAGTATTAAGACTGATTTCCCCCGAGCACAATCATTGGTGATGTTGCCCTCAATGATATATCTGTTTATCAAAATCCTATAGGTCCTTACAAGATAAGTACAATAATATTAAAAGATAATAAATATATGTTATGCAAGCCTATTGCACATATTGTAAACTTAAGTCTAAGCCTTGGGATATTTCCTCAACGTTTGAAGGAAGCAGTCGTTTTGCCTTTGCACAAAGGTGGGCACTTGACTTCTGTCACAAATTACAGACCAATTTCTACTTTAAGTAATATATAAAAAATTCTAGAAAAGTGTATCAAAAATATTAATTGCTTACTTAGAGAAAAACAAAATAATATCTAAAAATCACTTTTGTTTCATAAAAGGTTTAAGTACAAATGATGCATTGACTTAATTAACAAACTTTGTCCATGATGCAATCGAAAATAACAAAACCTGTCTCTGCGTCACGTTAGATTTTACCAAAGCATTTGATACAGTATCACATTCAATACTTTTTTTTTTTAAATGGAAAACATTGGTACAAGGGGATTGGCAAACACATGGTTTAACAGTTACTTAGAAAATATAATACAATGTGTTAAAGTAAACAATAAGCTTGGAAACTCAACGAGAATAAATACAGAAGTCCCGCAAGGAAGTATTCTTGGCCCAATTCCGTTTTTGATTTATGTAAATGATTTGTGCAACATAGATATAAACCGTCAACTAATATCTTATGCATATGATACTGTGATTCATTTTCTATCTGATTCATTGACATCAGTTTTTAATATAGCTAATAAAAAGTTAATGAAAGTAAAATCTATATTAGATAAAAATTTGCTCTCTCTTAATGTAACTAAAACAAAGTGCATACAATTTTTTGCAAACAAATTTGGTAAACCAAAAAAACACCAAGTACTCAAAATACATAACTGGAGTCAAATGCAAACTGCAAATGTAACGTCATAGAACGAGTAGAGGAAACAAAGTATTTGGATGTTATGTAAGATTGTAATTTAAAATGGGACGAAAAATTCGTAAAACAATATATAAATTTGTTGAACTTAGATCTGTTTTATCAATTGAATATATAAGAATTGTTTATATAGCCATTATTCAATCTGTTTTGCTGTACGGTATATTAGCATGGGGATGTATAAGCAAAACGGCAATCAAGCCACTAATTTAATACAAAGAGTTATTGTATGAACTGTGTTTAAAACAACTTTTAACCATCCATCAAAGGATCTTTTCAGTCGTTTGAGAGTATTCAATATCAAAAAACTGTTTATTAGAACCATATTAGTCAATTTCTTGAACAAAAAGTTACCAGTACAGTATGTACCTCATATATAGCCAACTCGATATAATTTAAACCAAAATTTACCAATTCCCCTAGTACACAAAACAATTTATCAAAGATCATTCACATTCTTGCTTTCAAAAATTTTAGCAATTCTTCCTTAAAATATAAAGAAAATTATAAACATATAATATACATATAATATAATATAAACAAATATATATATATATATTGATCGATGATTAAATAACCTAACTGATGGTGAGTTGTTATTAATCTTTAAGTAGTAGGTTACTGTAGTTTATTATTTTTACATTCTATATATTTTAAATTGTTAAATACTATCTGTATCTAGCAATAATTATTAATTTTTTTTAAATTCAAGTAGCATTCAATTTTTGTTTTCAAATTAATTTATACCAGATGAAATGTTTTATTCTTACATAATTTATCGCAACTATAGAAAATAATTTGTCTAGTAGCACTCGTACACAAGCTTTGCTTATGTGAGTGTGATAAAAAGTATTTATGCAAAGTGCTGTAATCGGTATATGGAAAATAAATTAAATAAAAAAGTTATTCTAGTAAATATACAAGCAAGGACAAGAAAGGAAAGTGAGGTAATCCAGCAAAATGGAAGAGGAATGAAAAGAAGGTTAAAGGAAAGGTTCCTCGAAACTAGAAGGAACAACAGTTTGATAAACTGTAGCAGATTGCAAATGTAAATATGAATGTTTTAAATACATAGATGAAGGCAAGAGAAACTATTTTCAAACCATTTGATTGCATTGGTGATAAACATGAACAGGATGTTTATTTGGCTGGCTTAATTACCGCAAATCCAGTACAAAGACTTTGCCAATACATCTGAAGGCAACAAATCAGTTTAAAGCAATGTTTCTAATGTTTATACCATCAGAATAGGGACATTTACTCATACAATTTGTAGGAAAGCATTTGCATCTTTTTCATGGAATTTCCACCAAAAGAGTTCATTCAACTAATAGCTTGTTTTGTCGATGTAGACAAAACCATCACTATTCCATAAGGCAAACCAGGCAAGCACTGAAATAGGGCTAACAAAATGTCAGGAAGTCTTGTTATTAAAGTGCAGATGCACATAAGAAGATTTTCAAGACGAGTGTCACACTACAGCCAAAACGATAGTATACGCCATTATCTCTGTCCAGAGCTGAACGTAACCAAAATGTACCCCCTTTATCTTGAAAAATAATAGCCTCAGATGTACAAAATATTCCAGGAGCACAAGAAAGATGACTTTAAGCCTAAATATTTATATTATCGGTACTTGAAACCTAATTTCAAATATTCATTTGGAACTCCCCGATAAGTAACTCGTGTGAAGTGTGACCAATTTGAATGTAGTATTAATGAAGATGGCAAACAAGCCGAAGAAATAAATCGACTGAAAACTGAAAAAAAAGGTACGTGTAGCAAAAGCGCAGGTTTTTTATGATGAATTGAAATCCAAAACAGCACCAAGTAAAAAAAAAGTGACATTTTTGCAGTGGTTATGTAGCATTGCTGCTACTAAACATAGAGCCACTGACACTCCACTAGCGCTCCTCGCGGCTAACTCACCAACTGAATACTACTTCTTGTTCGTTCCTAATACACCCATGTCAAGGTTAATAGAGAACCTCAGCCGCCATCTTGAATTCATTTTAATATTATTTAAACTTAAAATTTTTTTGCATAACTGACCTTGTTAGGACGAAAAATGTAACACGCTGAACTGTTTAAATATACCTTTACATAACGCTTTTATATGTTTGGCTAGCAGGATTTAAGAAGATACTTTACGATATTAATTACTGCGAATTGATAAAATAATGTAATAATGTTATGTTGTAATTGTTTGCATAGTTACATTCTACGCTCTGTTGTAGCCAAATAATCAGTATAAACTAAATATATCTCCAGGACGGCAGATGTTCTACTTGATTCAGCTTCACTGTACTTGTGTCATATGAGAGTTCAAGAACTATTCTAACCAATAATGAGGCCAAGTTTATACCACATTGTCCAGACATGCCTCTGTCATGTAAGTCGTTGATCCAGGGAGAACAATAATTTACTAGGTTTACTGGAACCATCTCGATATATACAGACGTCTGGATATTCAACTCAAACCAAGACATAAACATGTGTCATAATATTTGCGCATTAGATGCTCTTTAAAAGTTACAATAATTACTTATAATCGTTCAAAAATACTTTTTGTAAACATGTTTAGGTTACTTGTTAAAGTATTAATGAATGTGACAAAGTAAATTATAATATATACTAATGACTACTTTACGGCACTATTTACATAGAGGTAGAAACTCAGTGAGGTATTCAACCCAGACACTTATACATTATATTATTCAATAGCAATATAATCCACTTATTAAATTGAGCATTAAAAAGTCATGGTCAGTAATGAGCTCTTGCTGAATATTATTCGTTACAAATGTAATAACTAGCCTTTTTTTGCGAGCTGTCATTAGAATGTAAATGAGTGGAGCACTTCGATGTATATAGAAGACTTACATTTAGCGCTCAGTAACAGCAAGACAGACTTTAAAACTGCATGGTTTCCTGTATTCCAGCCAGATGGTATACTTCATTCCACATAAACTGAGATAATTTTAACAGGTCCCAGCGCAGTATTTGTGTCCAAGATGTGGCCAGACGCAATGTAAGACAAACGTTACTGTACATACGGAGAAACTGGAATATAGAGTTCGTTAAATTCATCGAGTAAGGCCTTACTCAATGTTAAAGTACAGAAAATGACGAGTGACATTTAAACATTTACAACATAAGAGTACATGTTTTAAGAACTGCTATTATGTACCGAAGTCAAATCAAGTGGAGTATGTTTGACACTCATAAACTAGTAATCTCCGAAATACGAATAACAGGTTTTTACATATTATATAGACATTTCACGGTAAATTCAACGTTTTATTGCATTTTTTTTTAAAAACGATTTCGCTATTTTATGAAACTCACTCAAGATTTGGTGTTTACAGAAGTAACAACATACGTTTACTGATGGTTATTACTGCTGGGATTGCTTAGCAAATAATCACTTTATCCTAGCGTGAATATTCGATAAAGAATAAACATTGCTGTACCGCCTGCAAGATCTGCAACCTGCACTGAATATCTATGCGACAGTTGCGTATTGACTCTGTACCTACGTCATGAATGTTTACTCTCACCCACACACTACACTAGAATACTTAGCTGGTGACTCTGAGGATCTTAGAATATTTATCTTTACCAAACATGCCATTATTGAAAAGTTATTTGCCTACGATCAGTGGCAATACTGCACTCGCAGTGAAACATAGTCTTACACGCATTACTTTTACTTGCCAGATTGAATATGAGTGGCTGCCATTTATAAAATGTGCCGTAGTACTTTCACAAAACCATTTCGCCATACTTTTACTGGTACGCACTGTATCAACTAATAATATAAGCTAGAATTTCATCACTGCAAGTAAAATTTTATAGTTAAACAAGTTATCCAATTTTTTTTAGTGTAACAACAAGTTCGCTGGTATAATCCTAGCAAATAAATTTGAAGAAAAATCATATGATAAATAAATTTTTGTGAATGTTCGTTTGCTGGTAATTATGTAATGTAACAGATAAATCTCTTGCGCAGTATCTGATATGTGGCCGAATATTATTACGGTATTTAATTTGGGCGATTGCAAAAACGTAAACTTTACATAAAAAAGTTGTGTTTACCCCATTATCATTGTAATAAGGAAAACAATTACTGAACAATATTCAAACTGCCCAAAAACCTAATTAGAAAATTACATCGCCGAAGCAAAATCGGGAGTAAATTACCAAAAACAACGAACAGTAATAACCTTTATAAAAATGTAAAGCGTTAATGCAGTGAAATACCTATCCATTTTATTTAAATTATGACTACAGCCACAACTAGTATGTCTCGCTCCTGACAACACGCACATGTCTCCTGGACCAATCAGCAGCAGGCAAGCCGAGCAGCTTGTTTCACTCGGTCACAATCTCCAGTCATTTGTTGGCTCATGTGGCATGTCCAAGCAAGGCAAGGGGATTGGTTACTTCTGCCTCGGGCCGATACATTTATCACAATACTTCTCTCTTCCTTCCACGTGTGCGTGCGCTTGTGTGAGAGAGAGAGAGAGATAAACTACAAGAACTACATTACATGGTTACAAAGTCTGCTAAAACAATGACAGTAGCTCTGGTAGGCACGTAACATCGCGTAAAACACTGATTACATATAGCGGAGCCAGTGGCGCACCTTGCGGCGGGAACATGTAACTACCCTGAGAGTGTCATCTCTGCTCCTATGTGTACTATGCCGTGAGGAAGAAGACGAGAGCAACAAGATGCGTGAAGTTACTGCAACCTAGGATGCCCCGTACAGTAGTTCAACAACTAGTTAATGTGAAGATGCAAATACTTGTATTTCATGATTTTCATACAAAGCATTTTACAATTGATCGATAGTATAATTTAGTGCAGCGCTATGATAACAGCAGAAGTATTTCACACGTACTGTAAAAATGAGAATTCTGAAATAACTTAACGAAAAATATTACATACAAAATAAGTTTGGGACAAATCTCACAGCAACTTATGGGCAATAATTTTTTAGTATTTTTGTGATTTGCTGCACAATGCAAGACATTTTTAGCTCTGAAATGAACCTGAAATGTCCATTTCAACATTTATACTGCAACGTTTGTCTTGTATAGTGATAAAAATAATAAAATATTACAAATTATTGCCCATAAGTTGCTGTCATATTTATCCAAACTTCTATGAAATGGAGTACATCTGCGCCGATACAGTGTATAAATATTTTCTTAAACTGGGCAATAGGAATTAAGAACGTAAACATTTTTTAATTTTGAATTTTTGTTCAACATTGTTCGACTTTTATACTTTTAGTGAAATGTCGTTTCCCCAAAATATTATTTTAATTTAAATACTTCGGGTAAGCGCACCTCAATTTCATTGTTTTACAAAGAATTGTTCCTACAAAAAGCAAAAAATATCTATTCAGGTAACAGGAATTATATAATTTACACCGAAAGTAAAACCACAGTGGTTCTTAACGATCTAATTTGCAATAACGTAAAGAAAAAGTTTGTGTTTTATAAATTAAAAACTAATTGTTACGAAGTAATTCAGGGCTTTAACATTTACTGTGATAAAATACTAATAATTATGTAAATAAGTGTAGAGTAATTATTCCAGCCAGTGTTGGTATTTGAACCAACTTGGCGTAGACATGTGTGTGGGAGAGGGAAAGAGAGATAGAAAGAAAATGGATAAACACATAGGCCTATACTGCGGGAAAGAAAGAGAAACATGAAGAGATCAAGTAAATAATTATAAAGACAGAGTAAGAGAGAGAAAAATTAGTTGAGAAAAAAAATATATAAAGATAGGCAGATGCGTGGGAAAATAAAAGATAGATAAGGGAAAACGAGAGAGAGAAAAGCAGAGAAAGTTCAACAAATAGAAACAAAAAAGGTGAAAAGAAAGAGAAAGCAAGAAAAAGAAATAGATAGAGAAATAGAGAGCGAAAAAAAAGTAGGGAGAGTTGAAATTGGTTTGGGAAAAGGTGGTTGAAATTGGAATGAGGACTGGCTCTGTATGACGTACGGAAACGTTAAATAAAAACTGTATAGAAGAAGAAAGTGGGTAGCGAGATTGAAAAGAGAAATGAAAGTGCGGAAGGCGGTGGGAACAGACAAGACACGTGAGGTGAAGGAACATACTGAAGCTCAGTCATATTGCAGGATGCGTGGTTGCAAATGTATTGTCTCGTCTCTCAGTGGTTTATTAATCTCTTGCTCCACCTGTACCAAGGAATTACACAACTACACCGTGTATTTCGTTTCCGAACATGCGAACCTCTCCCAATGTCCTCACATTAGATTTATTAAATAATAACTCATATGTTAAATGTGTATAAATAGGCTAGCTTGATCCACACAAGAAGTTCAGTCGTTACTGAACTATGTTTCAAATAACACTTATAGTTCGCTAAATCGTAAAGTGACCAATACAATTTTAGTACAACTTAATTATTCCTCCTCAAGTAGTGAACTTTTCTGAGTACTGAACACACGACAGCGTTACCGTTCATGTACGCTAAATTAGTAATTGTCTTACTTCGCCTGTAATCAGTCAACTACGATCAGAAACCCATTACAAATGATTTCGCGAAGAAATAAACCCTTACCACACGAGGATACTACGTTACACATACTACGAGTTCCTTACAACCTAGTTTGACTTCAAACATCTCTATATATAAAAATGAAAGCTGACTGATTGACTGACTGACTGACTGACATATCAAACTGCAGCCCAAACCACTGGACATAGAATCGTGAAATTTTTTGTGGGGGTTCCCTTCACGTCGTAGGCGAGCACTAAGAAGGGATTTTTCGAAATTCGGCCTCTAAGGGGGTGAAAAGGGGTGAAATGTGAATATTTTGAAAATATATAATTGAGGGCACCGTCACCAATGGTTGTGCACAGGGTAAACAAATGTTTCTCATTCGATTAACCTCTTACCTTAGGTGTCTGTAACTACCCCACAACGACAAATAGGCAGTTTTATAAATAAGGCCCAGGCGAAGTCGCTGTTAGTGGCAGGGACAAACTTAAGACTGCTTTTCGCGTGGACAGCTATAGCTACTTATCCTTCTGCAGAATTAGTTCAACTAGCCGCTTGGACATTCTAACACTTGATGACTGAAGTACCAATCTTGTGTACAAAGAGGTTTTTAAATTAAAGCAAATATTATCAGTTACGAATAATACTCGCGAGCAAAGCCGCGGGGGACTGCTAGTAATAGAATAAAATACAAACTACGAAGACAGAATTTTACTCTTAGCTATTGTAATAACCTGTGACATACAAATTATTTCTATAAAAAATTAGACCGTCATTAAAATGACAATACCATATCATATTAAGTTTTCAACAAACTATGAGGAAAGTTTTACAATAAACTGCAATAAAACTAGACTAATAATCGAAACATAATAAAACTAAACAGCAGGAATAATTTGTGGAATAAGTCCTGTGGTGTAAAATGTAGAAGTACCTATGAATATCAACGGTTAAAATGAGATAGAGAGAGAGAGAGAGAGAGAGAGAGAGAGAGTGTGTGTGTGTGTGTGTGTGTGTGCGCGCGCGCGCGTAATGCGGTGACGGTTATAAATTCCAGCTGATGCGCGGCTTATATGCGGTAGTTATCGCAGTCACCAACATTCTACTCATAAGAGCATCCGATACAAATAAGTGTGGCACGCCGACTGTCCAGACAAGATCCGAAAAAACAACTTTAAATGCACTGCTTGGTGTACAGACTTTTACATTCTTTAAAGATTTTTGAAATTTCTTTAGTTAAACATCTGTAGTTATATTTTTATTTGTGTAGTACTAAAGCGTGTACGTACTTGTCACACGTCAACTGTTCTCTAAGCTGTTATAAATATCGTAGAAATAATCACGACCCAAACATTGCGTGCCTGTGAAGTGGACAAGAGAGTCTCTAGGATTTATAATATATGATAATGCTATGGTGAGTTTAAATTTAATATATAAAATTTCTAAAGTTCTATTTATAAAGTGCGTATTTTTAAATTTACCTTGTGGCAGGTTGTGGAACATAAACTAGTGGGTAAAAGTCTGTTGTAGCCGTTGCGTTAAGTTGAATTTCACAAATGTGCAGAAAACTTCAGGATATTTTGAATTCCCGTCATCTTAAAACTCATAATTACTTGCAGTTGTTCAACAACATCACGTGACGAAGTAAATAAATCCTTTCAACTCCAGCGAGTTACTATTCGTAAACGAGCATTGTGTCCTCATTCCTTGAGCCCAGCCGGTGTAGTTCCAGTTCAGTGGTAACTGTTATGTCTTCAGACCAGAACAATCTCGTGCATTGCCGTTACATGTGGCAGGGTTGCCACCCTTTCTCACTGCCGGGATTAATTTCCCGCTTCACCCCATGCTTCTCATTCTCGTCCTCCATTATCTTCTCTTTTCTTTTCACGAGTGAGAATATTCATGATTTAAATTGCGGTCATTATTTTATAGTACTTCCCTTCCTGAATTCTTAACTTAAATAAATTTAAATGTAAAATTAAAACAATAACATTTTGCGAATGTTGGCTCTTGTTTGAACGCGAATAACAGTTTGAATTATTTGTGTGGCTATACGCCGCTGTGAAAGGCACGGATATATAAAATACATTAAAAATATGTGTCATATGACACACACGCGCATATATATATATATATATATATATATATATATATATATATATATATATATATATATATATATACACACACTAGCAGTCCCCCGCGGCTTTGCTCGCGAGTATTATTCGTAACTGATAATCTTTACTTTAATTGAAAAACCTCTTTGTACACAAGATTGGTACTTCAGTCATCAAGTGTTAGAATGTCCAAGCGGCTAGTTGAACTAATTCTGCAGAAGGATAAGTAACTATAGCTGTCCATGCGAAAAGCAGTCTTAAGTTTGTCCCTGCCACTAACAGCGACTTCGCCTGGGCCTTATTTATAAAACTGCCAATTTGA
>PNEQ01081925.1:0-13108 GCA_003012365.1 Medauroidea extradentata | reverse complement strand
GTTCAGCGATTATTGTTGCAGTTTGACATGTCAGTCACTAGGTTCAGCGATTATTGTTGCAGTTTGACATGTCAGTCACTAGGTTCAGCGATTATTGTTGCAGTTTGACATGTCAGTCACTAAGTTCATCGATTAGTGTTGCAGTTTGACATGTCAGTCACTAGGTTCAGCGATTATTGTTGCAGTTTGACATGTCAGTCACTAAGTTCATCGATTATTGTTGCAGTTTGACATGTCAGTCACTAAGTTCAGCGATTATTGTTGCAGTTTGACATGTCAGTCACTAAGTTCAGCGATTATTGTTGCAGTTTGACATGTCAGTCACTAGGTTCAGCGATTATTGTTGCAGTTTGACATGTCAGTCACTAGGTTCATCGATTATTGTTGCAGTTTGACATGTCAGTCACTAGGTTCAGCGATTATTGTTGCAGTTTGACATGTCAGTCACTAAGTCAGTGAACTTTTTTTATATAAAGAGGTTTATTTGTTGCGCTGGCTTTTCTGTGCAGTGACAAATGACTTAGTCGGAAAGACTGTCTGGGAGTCAGAGCAGGTGTCTATAATTCGGCTGGCGACGAGACGCTGGATAAAACAAGAGATGAGAAATAACGACATTGGCCAAGGTGCGAATAGTTCCTCGAGGAAGGGTCAATGTGGGAATGTCGGCGAGTCAGCCCCACTATGTGGGACCAATACAGTGTTTTGACTAGAGTAAGGAAATACAAACATTTGACACGTTTCCAATATCGAGGACGCGTTATTTAAAGCGTAATATTTATTAGTGATAAAAGTAATTTTAAAACATATTTGCAATACTTACCAATTGTAATAAACTTATGTTTATACAAAAATATTATGAAATTTACATAGGCATTTTGTAACATGAAATATAAGGTGTAAATATTAGTTTTATATTATTTTGTTTATTGTTCTAAACATATTTTTTTAATAAATAGTAAATTTACATTTCCACGTCGATATGTTCAAAATGTAGCTCTTCTTAACCTAATTTACTAACGACCAAGAAGAGGAATTGCGTAAGAAATATAATACAATGACTAAATATTGAACGGAAGACACATGACAGGTACACTTGTTGCAGCGGCAGGTTGTTGGCCAGATTTCTGAGGAGTTGATCTTTAATCCTATCACCTCCCTCCCTCCTCACACATTCATCGTTCGAATTTTATTAACACAGTATTTTCTCTTTCTCTTCCTAAAACATGCAATGTATGTACAGTCCGTATGAAATAATCACCGTACTTTTAAGTGGGTTAATTCATTAATATTTTTCACAAATTATAAATAATATTAAAAACTAAATAAAAAGTCGAAACTGGCCAATGAGCGTGGATGCTACGAACTTTCAGCTTGTCTCTGATTTCTGTCTACTGATAACTGCAACCACGTATGAAAAACCAGACAAAATGTACATAATTCAACGCTAAAAGCATTAATCCGTAACTGTAGGTTTCTTGAAGCCAATTTGCGAAAACTAATCAATAGCAAACCTAGACAATAGTTTTAGACAACGTTTTCAACAAAATTGTTTCCAGTGTTACGAACTTCTGAGACACAATCTCTGACGCCGGAACCTCGTGCATTTAACTGCGGCGTAAGAGATCACGCGTAACGAGTGAGTAATTCTGGATAAATATTATTTCATAAAGTAGACAAATACCGTTTACTAGGATTGTCATTGAGCGTTTTATCCATATTGGCTTCGAAAAAAGCGTAGAATCAATTAATGTTTTCGGCGTTTATTTATCTACCACGCACTTTTTAAGTCATTGCCTTGAATACCATAGCTCTGAAAATATGTATTTTCGAACCTATGCTCTCCTAATACATTTGTATTTTCTCCATACAAGGCCCCATAGTTTATTTTAACTTCGTGTACATCATGCGGGCTGATAAAACTGACGGTTACAATTAAACGAGTCAATGTGGAGCTACATCTACGACCTTCCATGTTATGCAACCTGCAGGGCATCATAGTTAACCTCGTATCGACACTTCATCGTACGCTCTGTCATGACGATGTCTCCATTATTGTCCACCTGCTCTAGCGGCCACAGTTCTGCATTCTGTACGCTGTGGAACCAGTGTAACTACACGACGTCTGTGATACGCGAGCAAACACGCTGACAAAAAACAAATCTTTGTAGAAGAACTAACAATAGTTAATATCTATCATGCAGACCTCGAAGTATAACAGGAATCTTTAGTCACTTTGTGATTTCTTCCAAAATGGCGGACCTGCAACAATCAACCCTGCCTAAATCAAAGTGTGAATGTAAACTGTCAAAATCTGAAATTAAGTTACAAATGTCCCAGTACTTAAATGCCAAATACCTTTCTTGATTCATGTTGTTCCGTCTTTCAAAATTGCGGATCGACTACAATAAATTACCACTTAAGCCGTAGGCACCCACTAAAATAAAAGGTATTTTTGGTTGTGGCTTTTCATCAGTTATTGATATCACTTGAACCTGTTGACATATTAGTGATTGTTGTTACAAAATTAAGCTTACGCGTATCCTTAAAATCAATTTTATAATTTTTGAAATTCAACCTCGAATGTCATTAAAATAAATATAACTTGGTATCAATGAATCCTCTGTATGTCTTAAACCTATTGAGATATTGAGATGATTTGTAAATAGGAAGGAATATTACGTAAATAACTAAAAAGGATTCTTCAAAATTCTAAAAATTTAGGGATGGAAAGATGCAAAATGTTCAACAAATCCCGAGAAGCAGGTACGACAAGGCAGAAACAACTTACAAGTTGTATTTTTTGCCGTCCTACTGATACGTAGGCGAACTTCTTTGGACACGAGTCTGTATACGCACATGTTATTACTTAATAATTCTGATGACATATTGTGGCGTAGTTGTTTGGAGGACTGGTAGGAAATATTGGTTTCGAATCCCGTGTACGACAAGACGACAGGGAACTGCAGTGAAATAATGTACGCACATGTTAGTGGCAGCTGGCAGGAGAGTTAATTTTCTGTTTGAAGTATTGCATAGAAATACAGCAATTTGCTCCTCGGAGGAAGATTGATGTTCTAAACAGATCACCGAGCTATATTATGTCTAATAATTAAGAAGAATATTTGGAAATTTGTTAACCAGATGCCAAATACTGATTCAAGTATTTGATAAATTAGAATTAGGGCATACCAAAGGATCAAGCAACACAGTGGTGGAATTGATACGTCGAATTCCAGTAAAACCACAGGGACTTATTGACGCGGAAAAGAAGCCTAAGAATTAAAGTGTATCTACGGTGTCACAGTGAAGAATGTTAAAAAAATATTTATAAAAAACACGAAGGAAATATTTAAACAGCCCAGAATTCAGATGATTTTTGTATGAAGGCAAATGAAAGGATGAATAATTTACCTACAGATCACAACGTATTACTGAATGGCACAACAAAACGCAACTTATTAATGGAAACTGATTGTACAACAAGAAAATTAAGTAAATCTAATTTTTTAAGCACACGAGATGTAGGCATAAAGAAAGCAGTTATATTTCAAGGAAATGAAACAAGAAATGGCACGAGTGGTGAGAAATTTTAGAAGCGTAAGCACACAAGAAAATATTGTTAGAGAAATTTAACCAATTTATCCCAAACGTTCACTAGAACTTGTATCAGTTGAATTATTTGGAACACTTCCCAAGTCTAAAGGAGAAGTGTGATACATGTTGTTTGTCATGCTGGACTCTATGTCATCGTACAAGCAAATGCTCAGACAGTACTGACAAAATTGAAGTTGCTTACTGGAGAAGTAGCTACACCAGTATGTCTTAAACCGGATAAAGGAACATAATTGAATGGGAGAATTTGGCAAAAAGACTCTAGAAAAGTTTTTGTTATTACTACTTCCTCTGCACTAAGCAGCTTAACGTCAAACACTTAGAAAGTAGGGTGGGGACAATTGGCAAAAGAGCTTTGTGCAGTGAGGAACGTCAGAACTGGACAGATAACTTGCCACTTGTAGAGTATGCTATGAACCACATAGTTACTCCTTTTGAAGCCTTAACTGGTTTCAGATCAAAAAACTGCCTAAATATCAAGAGGAAGACCAAGAAACAAGAAGCGATGGAGAGCAGATTTCAATACAATTAAATAATTTAATTGAGAGGAGATTTGTTTAGTTAGCTGAGAAGAGGAGTGGAGCTACGAAGACATCCGAGATAAAGCAACTGGTATTAGGACAATTAGTTTTAGTAGTTGTAATTAACGGACCAACAGTGTATTCAATTTTTTTTATGAAATTTGGAAAAGTTTACTAGGGAACATTTACCGTTAAAGGAAGCAGAAATATTACTAATATTAATGATATTATTAACAACAACACAGATAATTCTGTAGGTAATCTTGGTAAGTACGTACGCGGTGAATAGATATAAATTTCCGCTTAGTGCCAGAAAACCGTACTGTGAGTGTGACGCGAACTATATTCGTGTTTAGACATTACGAAGTTTTAGTAAGACGATTAACATGCGTTTAAACACAAACTACGACTCCAGACGACGGGCTTTAACGGTTTTAATAGAATGCGGTCTACGAGACTAGACAACACGTCGATTGTTTAACATGACTGCCAAGCGACAACAGTGATTTACTCCTTTCCAGCTGAAGACGAGAAAGAACAACGAGGATTGGTCGAGATGAGTCATGTTATCATACGTCTAATAACAGCGGAAGTTACGGCAAAGACTGTTGAAATGTAAAAATGGGGAGAAAAATAAAAGGCACAGCGAGACGGTACTATCGCAATATTTACTAACAGCGAACTAACCACATTTTTAATGTTACATGATTATTTTGATTTACATGGTTACAATGACCTCATATATTCACGATTTGATTCGTTTACTGAAGTATTTATTAATGTTGTATAGCCCTCTTGGGCACGTCGTTAACATCAGAAATAATTTATGAAATTACTTTTTGGTTATTATAGCTTTTCATCAATACCTGTTTGTTAGAGCTGATTAGCATTAGTGAATGAAAAGTATGTGTTACAAAATGTTTTGGAATTAGATAATGTATATACAAAATATCTATACCGATGAGCCTTTTTTAACTTTCTTGGTTTACATTCTAATATTTACATTTTTAAAGTAATTATTATTCTCTTTTCGGTTTAGCATTACACACACAACTCTAAAATTTTCATTTTGTGATTTCTACGGCAACTTTGTTATATGAAAATCTTAATGCAGATACTCACTGCAACAAAATTTAGAATATTTTAAAACAAATAGTGTGATACTTGGAAGCAATGCTTTGAGAGAAGTGCACCCCTTTCTGGCTTAGTTTTGTGGCAGCTCCTGTGAAGTAAATCTTGAATATTGCTTGCGTGTTATAGGCACTGCCAAAATCTGTTTAAAAGAAACTGTTTCATATGGACTGTATTTTATCTGAATCTTCACATAAGAACTCATCAGTACAAGTATGGTACATTCTGTGCGTGTTTATTTATTTGTTATGTTGCATTATTAAACTTTATGTTAACTGAACTATTAATGTAGTTGTTTAAATCCGTTCAACAGTTCCTATTTGAGTTTGCCCACAATCAACCTGAGTCAATTTTTCAATGCAAACTGAACTAGCTGAGCAAGTAAAAACATGCATCGTTTCCAATTTAGCAAAATTATTCAGTTTCAGAAACGAATCAAATAATTCCTTTAAAGAGATTGAGAAGGTAATCAGTAATGAAATGCTAAGGAAATAAATTAATAGTTACTAAATTGTATATTTATTGATACCAAATATGTTTTAAGGATGATCTATTTCGTCAAGGGTTAAATGCCCTATTTTAATTTGGGTGATTGTAGTTTGCTATTTGAGAAATTATTTTAATGTGCGCGAAAGAAACCGCTAATCAGACTATCTACTAATAAAATACAGTTTTACTCCAAGTGCTGTTGTTGGCGAGCAACACGCTGTTATTTCAAAGGGCTTATTTATTTAGTCATTCTTCAACCTACACTTCTACGCAGAATCACGTTTGACAGCAGTCACATCTACCCTGCAAACAAACATCACCGTTAAAATACAGATACAAAATTGTTATACTTGTAGTTTGGATAGAAAAATTACTCAGTTTCTATTTAAACCACCCTGTTATACTTCTTGCACAAGGTCTGTTTTGATATGACTAGAAATATGGCCGATGGACAGCTATAGATACGTAACATGCTCGCAGTAAGTTATACTAGTAGCTCGGTTTTCCTAACACTTCAAGGTCGAACTACTTATCCGGTGTACAAAGCGTTCCTTCAATTAAAGTAAATATTATTTGTAATGCGACTGCACGCGTGGCAAAGTCGCGGGCCAACTGCTGTGTAAGTCAAGTATTTGGCTAGAATTAAATTCTGGATGCAAATGTGATCCCTTAACTCTATTTGCGCAGATATTATGAGTTCCTCGTAGGCCTTATTAGACAAACTACAGTGTCCTGTACGAAATATCATTGAGAAAATACAGTTGTACGGGAATCTTTTATTTTTCAGAATACAACAAACAGCGACGCCCAAGTAGTACATAATGTATGGATTGCCACTGTTAATGCACAACATGTTAAGAGCAGCGACTTAACTGTAGCCTCACAGCTGCGTGTCCTAGGTAAGCAGTGAGAGTGGTTCTTGCCACAGCTCGCCCCTGGTCGTTGTAGCGATACAGCCCGCATTGCAGATAGAGTAATGCCACCCTCCTACCTTCTGCACGACCAAGTTGTAGAGATCTGACTCGTGGATATGCTGCAGAATGCGAGCTAGAGCCGTGCTCGTGTCACACTATTTACACGTTTTCATCAGCCGCTGCTCGCCCCTGCTCGTCGTAGCGATACAACTAGCACTGCTGAGAAAGGAATGCCACTCTTTAACCTCCTACACGATCAAGTTGTAGAGTTATCTGACTCGTGCATAAACCACAGAATGCCTACATACTAGCAGCTAGACATCTTGTCCTGCCTGCTTACTAGCAGCTTGACTGTCTCGTCCTGCCTGCATACCAGCAGCTTGGCAATGTATCCTGTTTGCATACTAGCAGTTAGACAATCTTGTCTTGCCTGCATACTAACAGCTAGGCTATTTCTTCCTGCCTGCATACTAGCAGCTAGACTATATTGTATTGCCTGCATACTAATAGCTAGACTATCTGGTCCTGCCTGCATTCTAGCAGCTAGAATATCTTGTTTTACCTTCGTAGTGGCAGCTATAATATCTTGTCCTCCCTTCATACTAGCAGCTATACTATCTTGTCTTCCCTTCATACTCGCAGATATTCTATCTTGTCCTCCCTTCATACTAGCAACTATTCTATCATGTCTTGCCTTCATACTAGCAGCTAGACTAAGATGTACTCCCTGCATACTAGTATCTAGACTATATTGTCGTCCCTGCATACTAGGCTGCTAGACTATCTAGTCTTGCTTGTATACTAAGAGGTAGACTATCTTGTCTTGCCTGCGTACTTGCAGCTAGATTACCTTATCCTGCCTGCTTTATAGCAACTATATTAACGCACTTGTGTTAGTTCTGCAGCTAAATTTCTCATTATTGTCACTATAGTAGCAATACCACACTCATGTCTCTAGCCACGTAACTACGTAGGGTATATACTTCACGGCCTAATCCGGACATATTTCGCATTTTAAGGAACACAAAACAACATAAATAGAAAATCACACTGAACTCGAACTCGAGGCGTCACAAGTTAGGCGAACAGTTTTTGTCCCGAGTGCTAGTCTCAGGTAGAGATAGATAAATTTTGAGTTGTGTGAGAGTGGAACATGGTTTTAGTATAGAGACAAATGTAGTTATGATACTAGAGTTGAATGTTTTTTAATGAATCATTAACTGTCGACTTAATGTGATGACAAACCACTTTTAACATATTAGACCCTGACAGAAAACTACTCATTTTCAAAGAAACTCTCCAAAATAATAATTTACTGTTATAACATTATTATTAATTCAAAAGTTGAAGGCAAAACTGAGGGACTGAGTGAGTTTTACGAAATAAAAAAAAATGGTATTTTACAACGTTGAAATTAATGTAAAAGGCAAACATCCTATTATAGGCTATATAATTTTAGTGCAACACTGCAGTAGTCTCAAGTACGTTATTTGCAGTTGATGATCAATATAAGTTACATACATTGATGTGTATTTAAATTAAAATGTTATTTAATTTAATGTTTTTTTTTTTTTGCAAAAATACTTTAAAATTACACATTTTCATCCATTTCCAAAGATAGACATTACGTCAAGACATATTTTCTTATTGTGATAAATAAAGCTTCTGCGGTAAACATGGGTTCAGTATCTTTGTGGAATTTCAAGCAGTCCATTTCCTTATTGAGTGTGTGAAGACACACGATGACAAAAATCAATTTGCATCCCGTTCGCAGTTATTAGTATTTAGTGTTCCGTCGTTTACTTAAATTTCAATTATATGCACAGCTGTACATGGCGAAGAGCTTCTTCCTCTACTCTTTTAGCGTCTTGTAATTTCTTGAGTAACTTGGAAGAAAAATTAGAATTTATTTGCATTTGAAGACCGGTCACTATATTCCAGTAATTTTTCAAAATAGATCGCAAACTTAAAAATTTTTTTTTGCTATTCTGTTATCAAAAGTGCCCCCGACATAGTTTCCCAACTCACTTCTGGGAAGAAGTGAAGTATTAGCACACAAATATATGTTCAGTGCAACGTAGAACATATACGGCCCGATTATTAGTCGTGATCACAATAAAAAACATTCTCTGCAGCTAGACATTCTGTTAACCTAAACATTGAAATATGCAGGAATATATAATAAAAAGTTACTTTTAAATATTTGTAAGCATTACTATCCAGAGAACAATACAAATATCTCAGATTTAACATATCATTTCAAAATATACTCGTTACAGCACTTTTCATAGGTTTGTGAAACTACAAAAAAATTAGAGAGTGTGTGTGACGTGATAATCCCTCAACGAAGGTCATTTATTTGTAATTTGGGTGATACTGCATTAACATTTATATTGTCGTGTACCTACAACGAGCTAAGTTGAGATGCCAGCCATGAAAGCTACATGTGTTCAGGAGCATCCTTCAAGGGCCTATCAAGGGAGCTCTTATGCTCTCGTGAAATTGATACTAGATAAATACTGAGTAGCGATAGAGTTAGAATTTGGTGGAAACAAAAATTCTCAAGAAAACACAATCATCAACGGCAACACCGGGTTCGACTACCCGCAGTGTTAGGGCCCGGATATCTGCATGTTGGAATCGAGCAGGACGAAGACCCCTGTTGGTGGGTTTTCTCCAGTATCTCCCTTTTCCCCCCGCCCCAACCATCCCGGCACTTTGCCATTGTAGGACCTGATTCCAGCCATCCTGTAATTTTAAAACACAGAAAATTAATTTTGTTGTTTTACTGTTTGACATTACACAGGTTGTAACATTTTACAATGCAATGTCTAAAATCGTGATATATTTTTGTTCAGCTGGCGTTTGATTTTGTTAGGATTTACCCCTCTGATATTAATTTAGAAATTCCTTAATTTTGAATGTTAGGTAAAGTGTGACTTTATACGCTTTATCATCTCATTTTGTTTTTAATATGCACTAATAATTATCTGATAACTTGTTTATACAATTCTGTATGTGTGGCAGTGTGAATTGTAGTCTCTGTTGTTTGGTTTCCATGAATAACTGCTTAGAATTTCCGTTTCCTGCTCTTTGAGGAGACCATCCTCTGTCATAGTGTGTGCAGTCTTTCTTGACAGAAAGTGTCGCTGCAGAAATGCTGTATTTGGATGTTAAAATATTGCGACTACGAATGGCAGATACTCCCTGTCCTTGCATGTGCCAGAGCTCTGGAGCATGGAGCGCAATGCTAGACTGCTTTAAAGGGATCTTGAACATTTTTGTTTAGAATAAATGAGCGGCTGAAAAAGTTAAAAGTCCACTTCGGGTTTGATCGGCTGTTAAACCAATGTAACGCCTGTGTACCTAGGCAAACACGCAGCGCACGTAAGAGTTACATATCACGGTGAATTTGGCGCCCGCGAGATATAGTCGCTCTTTTATTTGCTGTCCGTTCTAACTATGAAACTGTGCCACCATAGCATGGGCATTTGATTGGATATGTTGCGAAAGCTTCGTGATTACACTGTCGTCTAAGTGAGAGGAAGAATTACATATATCACTCATAAAGTTGTTAATTTATACGAAATTAAGAAACATATAATCTTCTTCTATAACGCAACAAGTTCTTTAATAATTATTTTTCTTTCTATTTATATTGTTTTCATTGCCTATTGAACAGAAAAACTGAATTAGCAGAGGAACACTTTAAGAAGATATAGCAGAAGGGAATGGCAATGACATTTGTTAATGAATCTTCCCAGCATTTGGCTCGAGTGATCTAGGGAAACTACTGAAAACTGAGAAGACCTCCGTGGAGCACCTGCTTGCGGTGTGAGAGGTTCTGGATTCAAGTCCCGGATGAGGTATGGGTGTTATTTATTTTTGATGGAATACAAAAATACGCGTAACCGTCTCTATGAATCACGCTGACAACAAGATGTAAAGTCTATAAAAATTACGCGAAATTAATTGAAAACCGAAATCAGGACGGCCAGACTTAGAATCGAACCCGGATCCTCTTGCATGAAAGTTCAAAACGATATTGCTGCGCCAGATTTTATTAATATGTAATAATGATGGTATTTTTTCTACAATTAGCATCCATTAGTCCCTGTCACGTGAGTAGCTGTCTTCCTTCTCTATTGACCTCAATGTCTATGTGACACCAATTTGTGCGTGGTTTTATTATACAGCTTCTCATCCATGACTGGTTTCGTCTCAGAAAAATAAAGTACGCACAAATGGGAATACTAATTAATTACAAACAAGCTTCACACTTTACTGGGATAACAAGAATTCGTCTACTAACAGTTAAAGACTACCATTGGTATATACACAATACGATCATAAAATGAGAGCGAAAATGCAAAATTTTTAAGTCTACGTTGATGGAAAAAACAGTGTATGTTTCATATATAAGGGCCGCTAGTCATCGCGAAAAAAATTGGAGCTGCAATATGTTTCAATGACTTATGTGCACACGTTCAACATTGCTTATTATCAATTGTTGGATGCTTTGAACTCTCAACGTTGGGGGATTATACCGGCCAATCACAGGCATGTGGTGTCCCAGTAATCTTGTACTGATTGGCACAGTCAAATATGCGACGCCTCTGCTCAAAGAACACTGCCAATAACCACAAAGCAGAGCTCATGTTATGCATGTAAGGCATAAATTTAAGTGGAGCCAAAATAAATTCGCGAAAACTACCAGTACATACTCTTGTGGTATTATACATAATTACAAGCCGAATAAAGCCGTTTCTCCAATTAGCAGGAGCAATTAAATCTTGATAATTACTGATCCAGATACTATGCGGAATCGTTGGCCATAAAGCTATATTCAATGTTTGGCTTTATTATGAAGTTTTAAAACTCAAGCGCATTGCTACGTTTAAAACGTCACTGTTGGGCCTTTCAGAGTCACACATCCATGGTAGTGTATTTTTATGAGGTTAACAGAGAGCTCTAACGTGACAGTGCCTGCATACGCAAACAAGGGACCCTACTTGCAGGGATATTGTTGTGCAGCGTGCAACTATTGAAGCTGAAGGGGTGTCAGCCCACTGATTTTTTTTTGTGGAAAATTTGTATGTCCAGTTAGTTAAAAATAAAGCAGCCTGAATAGAGACATATTAAGCCATATCAAAGAGATTTTCATAAATATGACGCAATGTTTCGTATCTTGAAAGGAATAACAAACGACATACAAGTCATAAATTCAGTTTAGTACGAAACTCGAGAAATGTAGAAACGCAAGTTGTTTACTTTGTGAAGCAGCTGTAGTCACTGTATATCGATGTATTGCGAATCTACTGATTGCGAAATAGCCATGAATGTTCTGCTTTGTGGCCCATTTGACACATTCATGCTTAACCAGGTCTTTGAATTAAAATTAAAAATTATCGGCGTATATGCATACTAGGCAAGGTCATTTAAGTTTATTTTTCTATTGAAGTATACATAATACTTTACAGGGAGCGGTTACACGGACGTAAAAACTGTCTAGTCCCGAAAGTGTTTTCACAAAATGCAAGACGAACTTGTTTCGTCAGTTGTAACTTTCTGCTTCGCTTGTTTCAAACTAGATGGCATCGTAGCTATGCTATTATTCTCTACTCTGATGTGCCTTTATCGACTCGTTATATTTTCTGGCTAAATGGTGGAAAAAGGTGGTAATATAGACATACAAACATAACAAGAGAAAACGTCAATCACAGGAATAAATGTGTATATATTATTGATATTTCGAAATATCATCGATATTTATAATTTATTATCATGCTGATCCAAATATATATATATATTTCTGCAAAAATGTATTTGTATTCATAAGAAGCTTCCTATACAAACAAGAGTAGAGTAAATATGCGTGAAAGCTTCCTGCAGCTGCTAAACACCAATCCATTATGAAGCAGCTTCATATAACTGGAAGAGTAGAGCACATCTGTGTGAAAGCTTCCTGCAGCTGCTAAACACCAATCCATTATGAAGCAGCTTCATATATCTGGAAGAGTAGAGTACAACTGTGTGAAAGCTTCCTGCAGCTGCTGAACACCAATCCATTATGAAGCAGCTTCATATATCTGGAAGAGTAGAGCACATCTGTGTGAAAGCTCCCTGCAGATGCTAAACACCAATCCATTATGAAGCAGCTTCATATATCTGGAAGAGTAGAGCACATCTGTGTGAAAGCTTCCTGCAGCTGCTAAACACCAATCCATTATGAAGCAGCTTCATATATCTGGAAGAGTAGAGTACATCTGTGTGAAAGCTTCCTGCAGCTGCTAAACACCAATCCATTATGAAGAAGCTTCCTATATCTGGAAGAGTAGAGTACATCTGTGTGAAAGCTTCCTGCAGCTGATAAACACCAATATATTATGAAGCAGCTTCCTATGTCTGGAAGAGTAGAGCACATCTGTGTGAAAGCTTCCT
>PNEQ01081924.1:0-13108 GCA_003012365.1 Medauroidea extradentata | reverse complement strand
TTGGTTACAGTCAAAGTCCCCTTCCAGTCCGCAAGCTGCAACACTGACCCCAGATCGCCTGTTTCCTATTACTCGCTTCCAACAATGTCCTCGACAACTGCTGTCCTAGCCAACTAGCCCACTAGTACCGGGAGGTGTTACCTGCTACCTGATACTAGCATAGAAAAGAGAGAGAGTGTCCCGCTCCGCGGGTGTGCGGCCGCTTATATACACCCTCGGGAGGGCGAAGTAGGGGATGAAGGGATGAGCGACTGGCCCCGTCTGCCTGCGCGCGCATCGGAGCACGCAGCCTTCCTCCCCCCGCACCCCACTCCAGGCTCCTTGCCCAGCAGCGGCGGAGGGGTGGGAAGACTGCCGTCTCGGTGCACCTGTACTTGGCCGGCCGGCCGCCTCACCCCCCCGGCACCCCTTCACATTCCACGGCGCCACCACACATGTGATTTAAATACGGTAATGCCGGCGCGCGTGGGCGTAAACTACTCGGGTGCCGTGGAGGGGGGGGGGGAGTTTCCAAACAAACTCCCTCGTTGCGCCCTACCGGGCCGCAACAAGTGTACTGTAGCAACCAATGGGGTTTGTTTGAAGTTATGCTAGAAGTTTTAGGTGTTTATTTTTGTTTATTGTGTCAGAGAAAATAATATTGTGAAATTCCAATGTATTTTAGATATTTGGACCTGTGGGGATTAATGTTGAGCTAACGTGATTGTTTTACTTACCGTACTGATTGATGCAATATATAGTAATGCTGCTTCATGGTGAGAGATCTTTGTGTTGGTGTATGTATAAATTAATATGTGTTGTATGAACTCTGCTGCTTAAAATAAAAATACTATGGGTGAAAACCAGTTTTTAAAATTATAAACGTAACCTCAAACTTTCTGCCTACAAGCTAGTAAACGCCAACTCAATGCAAGCCACACGACATAACCCCAACGCCCTGAACAGTGAGACAGCGACACATCTAGCGCCGCGAACAGGATCATCATAACAAACACAGCAGCCATGTCACAATACACAGTCAGAGAGGCTTGATATGTTTTGATTACTACCAACCTATAAGTGATGTGTACAATCTGACTGTAACCAACATGAGTGCCTGAAACACCCTCAGCGCAGCCAACTTATAAATGCAGTTAGCACATAAGAAAAAGAAGAATTTTGAATGTTGTCTCACTATTACCAACCTATGAGTGCACTTAAACACATGCGAAGATTACAAAAATATTGCAAGATGAAAACAATACCATCAGTTATAGCAGATTTCAATTATCTGTTACTGTTTTATGTTCATACAATGTTGCCAAACAACTGATGCGCACATAATGCAATCTCTGACGTTGTGTTTTGAACAGACATGCGGCGATAAATAAACAGAGATAGTGGAATGCAGTTAGTAATAGCATTGTATAAATAGAAATATTGACCGGACCAAAGTATATGAAAGGGTAATACAGTAAAATGTATATACCGTATTTGTCGGCATATACGACGACCCCGCATATAAGACGAGTCGTGGTTTTGATGGTATAAAATCTTGAAAACAAGTAAATTACTAATTTTGAAATTGCCGACAGAAAAATATTTTTCCTTTGCCTGAAACATTAAAAACTTAGTTTATATATTTTCAATGCATTTATTATCGGCATATAAACATCATAAAAGACACATAAACAAATAACATCGGCTACTACTGCCCTCCGCGCACCCAAGAGCCAAGGAAATGCACGGTGGCGGCCGGCGATATCTCCATTTGCCGGCAGGTGTGCGCGACTTGGCAACGCCGGACAGAGGCACGCCGCGCACTACATGGAAACACCGGGCAACAACAGCTGCTTGCAAGGTCATCGCATTCCTGTGCGCTGTTGTCCGCAAGCCTAGCACTAGACAGTACACACATGAATGTGTGGTACGGTATCTAGATCCTCGTTTTCTCCGCCAGAGAGTTGTAGGCTGGCGAGACAAAGTATCTCGGCATGCACTCGCATCGATCGCCGCTTCGCTGCGAGGAAGTGTCCTTTATTATGAATTATGCTTATCAAAATTTCGTACCTTAAATTTTATTAAAATAAACAAGGCACTCGTTTTCATTTGTGACGAAAAATGCAATTCCTTGAAACAGCTTAGCTTTCAAATGATTTTTGGCTACTAAAAATTTTTGCACCTTCATACAAGACGAGTAGTAATTTTTGAGGGCCAAAAATATGTAAAAACTGTCGTCTTATATGCCGGCAAATACGGTAAAAGATTAATTTTCAAAAATCCACTGTAACAGAAGGCTCTGTTGTTAAGCTCTGGTAAACAACGAAAATTTGAACTTCATAATTTGCAACACAACTGAAATAAAAAAATTCCAACATTTGCAACAAAGCAATACTATTTTGTATTTTGTTGCAACAATAACTAATATTTAAGTTAACACCTTTGGTTTACTGTCATTTTATAGTTTCTTGACGAAACAAGGCAACTAACTACATTCTGCAATAACGTAAGCATTTTTTCCATATGTACTATTAGGCATTCTCTCTACAGCCTAATATATTACAGTCATAACAACCTGCTTGTAATCACCCATGTGATGGTGCTGTTTTGTGGCACATTCTTTACGCTATTTTTTAAAATGGCATTTTATTGTTTTCATTTTGCATTTTGACTTTGGGCTGCATTAGGATTTCACTGGATCAGGACAATATAACTACAGGAATAAAAATGTAATAAATAACTGGAGATTATAGCTGCCAACTTTTACGGTTTATCCGTTAAATGTATGGACATGTGTTGCTTTTTACAGTTTTACGGCAGTTTGTTGTATTTTTCGAATTACGTAGTAACATTTTCCAATTTTTTTTTTACTATTCATTTAAGCCCAGTATGTCTAATCCGCGTACATGGTAAACCGAGTTCAATTTCTACTAGTAGTTAACTTTTGTACAGTATAAAGTTTTAGATTCGTTTCAACTTTATTTATCTGAAAACTTAATGTTAAAAGTTGTATATGACATTGACTACACATAAAATCAAAACACAATTACGCCCACTACGTGTAAATGTTAGCTGCAAAAGCCGCCACTAGATGGCCTTGTATACGGTTATAGATTGTCCTTTGTTCACAATAACTCATGTTTCTTGGCAAATGGCGATGTTCTCCAAAACATGTATTTCTTTTGTGCAGACAAACTGTGTTTTTAGAATTGCTTGAGCGCTACCAGATCTTCCACGTAATTATTTTTAGACAGTTGTTTTACATGGTGAGAATAAACGTGTGTGTCATTTAAAGAATTTGTGTCACATTATTTTGTACTGTTTTCATGCAGTCAGTTTATGCTATTGGTCAATGAGCAATAAAAAAAACGTATTTTCAATTGTATAAGGTAGCTTTCACTGTTGAGTTTCCGTGTATTTTAAAGTCAAAGAAAGATTTGAAATTCGATTTTTGCAATGTCTGCAAACGTGACTTTAACATGTCACATGGTGGAAGAAATGATATCAGCAATCATGTTGCGTGTGCCAAACACATGGACAACGTAAAATCTCAAGAAAGTAACCAGAAAACAAACAGTTATTTTACTTATTTTACTAAGAATAGTACGGATGCTGACTAAATTGTCATGAAGGCAGAATGTCTTAATTTCCTTTTTGGTAGAACATAATGTTCAACTTAGTGTGTCTGACCATACAAGTGCGTTGTTCAGACAAATGGACACAGGACGTAATACTGGAAACTTGGTTATTACCCAGTTGGAAGATCATGAAATACCTGTACATAACTACATGTCATTTGGGGCAGATAATGCGACATGTCATGACAGGCAGTAAAAATGGTGTTGCATCAGTGTCAAAAGAATATTGTTGTCATTGGATATGTCTGTCACCTTACTAATTTTGCTCCAGAAGAGGTTGTTAGAAGATTGCTTATCAAAGTTGATGAAGTACGTGTTTATATAAATTATTAAATCGAAATACCCACGTTGAAAAATGCAGTGTATGGTTTACGCTATATTTAAGCATTTTACTTTCTGGTATATCATCACGGCTCAAACCATGGTTGGAAACAAATGAACAGCAGTAACTAAACTTTGCAAGTAGTCCTATGTGGAGAAGCACCCTTTATGACAACATATGTCGGAGGTGGGAAAGACGTGTGTGACAAAAAAAAAGGAGGGACAGGATGCACGTACAAAAATTTAGCCTTGTTTCTGTGAATGTTTTGAATGGTGGGTGTCACAAAGGTAAGGAGAAGGGTTGTTTGGCAGCATACAGCTATATAGTAACCAACAACGGCATAACATTTTAAGGTTACTAGCAGTTGGTGGATAGTTGGCACTTATGACTATTGGATACTAAAACATTCTCACAGAATATACAAACCTAATTTTTTATCGTGGATATTGTTTACTCTAAAGTATGCCAATATTTATTGTATGGAATTTAAAAATTAATGTGAAATAAACAGCTACTGTAATGCGTCAGCTACTACTGTCCTACGAAGGGCAATCAAAAATGTGGCACGTCAGCTACTACTGTCCCACAATGGGCACAAAAAATATGGCGCGTCAACAACATGCCTCCACGACGGGCAACAAAAATGTGGTGCGGCAACAATACGCCTCCACGGTGGGCGACAAAAAATGTGGGGCGGCAAAGACTCCAATGCCACATGTCCACGACTAGCTCAGCGACAAACAAATCAAGGGCGTGGGTTCTTACAAAGTAGCACGAGACAAGAAATGAAAACTGCAGAAGTCTTGCAAATCTTGGGATTTATTGATGAAGTTACGTTCCAAACTTATACATACTACTTAAAGGTCCGACTGCCTTGAGGCAACCTTTGCGCAAACCGAAGAAAGTTTACACTTCTACAAAACTATAGGCCGGTGATCGCAGAGAATTTATCAGTTTCTCATAAAAAGAAACAACCCCAACTTCACAAATTACTTTAAAACACTTAATAAATGAAAGTCTTGGCCTACTAATGCAGCAGAACCCTATCGGTTCTGCCTCCATCATCACTCAAATCCCGCACAACCTTCTCTCATGCCACCTTGAACCGGCGTTGCCCGTCAGTGGTGCTGCCCCGCGGCCATTACAGGAAACCAATTAAAAATATTATTTTGTACACAATTAAAATAATATTTAAAACACATATTTCCACATGTAATTATAAACATTAACATTTCAGTTTTCAAATCAATTATATACAAAAATATATTAATTATTAACCTTGTTACTAGGTGAAAGAAACATTACATTAAAAATTGAAGCGGCCAATTAGCAACATTCTGTGATTTTATTAGTTGCAACCAAATAAGGCAGCAAATTCTTAATGATCATCCTTATAGGCTGGTTTTGCACTGAAATACAGCAACTTTTCCTGGAAACTCTAAATTTAAATTAATATCTCTGTACTTTTCACACTACTGTACAAGCTTTAACAATGAACAAATATCATTTCGTTAAATTGAAATACAACCAATTTAAGCAACATTACATACTGAATATTTACTAGACATAAACAGAATCATTTAAATTTTAAACAAATATTAACATAATTAAGCAAACTGTTATTCTTACTGTTAAATGAGTAATATCTAATTACCAAATTAAATGTTACTTATTTTAAGAAGAATTAGTTCACAGTTACTGAAATTGATTATTTTAAATATGAATAAACTTCCACTGACGTGCTGGCATTTAACAAATAAAATTACAAATAGTAGTTCTTAACAAACTGTTTTAACAAAACTCTCAGAAACCATTGTTAGAATGACCATGAGGCCTAGATTATAAGTGACAACTAAATATGAAACATACTGTAAATTGAAACATGTAAAAATTAATCTGGGGTCTGGGACTGGGCCACGCTACACTACACAACTGTCTGTGGGTACTTCCAGATGTCCTTCAGATTTTTTTTTGTAGTGTTGTAGTCAGATGAAAACTTTTAAAACATTGTTTGTCATCCATCTGCAGGTTATTTCAGTGTTTCCGGAATAACCTTGATTTCTTTATGAAATCTACTATATCTTGGTCAGCATCACGAAATAAAAATATGTAAACCATCTGCCATAATCATCCAAAAAACTATTTTTTTCTACATGCACGAACTTCTATTGTCAATTTTTACACAAACTTTCTCGATTTCAAAGTCCTGATTATCTCGGTAATCGGTACCTCATCATAAAGTAGTTTTCCTAACAAAATGTTGGTATTTACAATTTCCGAGTGTAGTGGCTTTCAATGTCCTGAATTTCTACATTTTCCTCTTATAGTGTTTTCCTGCTTATAGTGCATTTTTTTTCATGGTCCCTTGAAGAACATTATAACAGGGTTCTACTGTATTATAATTCCTTCCAGCAGTCTGTAATGTACGATAAACCCAACTTTTTCGAACCCAATTTGTCCAAAAGCCTTGATTTCGGAGTATGACACGCACCCCGAATTTTGTTTTTGAGAAAAAAATGTGAAGGTGGTACATTGGAAAATACAGTAATTTAGAGAGTGCTACACTAATTAGTGTCGCTTCTTGTGAGAAAACCAGAAAAATTATTTAATTGTAAATAAATTTATTTTGATTTGCATATACTGTACTATCTTTTTTGACAATAAGGCAAAATGGTATCTTCAAGATAAGGTGGGAAACGGCCGCCAGGGATACACAAGTACTTACAGAATCGCACTTGCAGGTAGAGTACAAAAAACAGAACGACAACACATGCACTTGCAGGTAGAGTACAAAAAACAGAACGACAACACATTTTTCGCGCGGTTGCGACATTTTGCTGGCCAAGCCAACTTCCTCAGGTGGTGAATTGTTACAAAACCACGAAAAATGTTTTCTCCATCTGTGTTTTGTGTTCTCCTACCTGCAAGTATGATTCTGTAAGTACTTATGCAGCTCTGTCTACATGTTTTAGTAATTAGTATCTCAGAGGTGTACAGTAAATGAAATTTTTCATTTATGCTTTAGTTTTTTTGAAAAAGGTTAAACTTTGTACTATGTAAAAATTATATGTACATTTTCCTACCTTTAAAATCAGAAAATAAATTTGATTATACATACATTGTTCATTTACAAAATGTATGCAGTGAGAAATTTTACGGCCAACAAATTTAATCACAATCAAGTTAAGTCTAGATTACTTACGGCAAAACAGGTATCTGGATAGGCAAGTTGAGCATCCTCATTTTAACAGCACGATATACTGCGAGAGAGACTCTTCCAGGGATGGTGGCCTCCAGCTTGCGATCATCACGTTCCACCACTCGTGATCGAGGAAACTGAATGTATACTTTGCTGCAACATACAGTAAATACTGTACATTAGTTTTTAACTGATATGTATACTGATACTAAACTAGTTTTTAAATCGCCCTAACTAGTAAATTTTTAATTATAGTACGGCAAACTAAGTGGCATTATCATGACTAAACTGGCAGCTTTCCATCACTTTGAATTTTGAAACTAAATTCAAATTTTCGGGTAAAAAATATGAACATTTAGATTATACAATCTGAAGAGAAATGACAGGTAATTTTGCATTTTTAATACAGTAAAAATTTGTTGCTACAAGACTTCATACCAAATTTTTGGCAAAAGAAATGGGGTGTGGCCATTATGAAGGTTTAAAAAAAAATTAACTTCAAGAATTTTAAGGGTGTAAAATATAACTTAAATGTACACTTTTTTTCTATATCTACTCATCCATTGCATGATCATTTCTCCAAAAATAAAGAAAAAGATTTCTGGAGTCCACAGTAAGCATGGAAAAAATAAGAGACTAGAAAATCTTGCTAATCCATTCATGTGCATCACTATGCGAAACTCGTTTAAAATGACTTTTTATGGTCCATTACATGTATGTTATTATCTCCCGTGGAAATAGTTTATAAAGAAATCTGACTCATGTTTAAAATATCACAACTCTCCAGACGCTGCTACAATATTAACAGCGCATCATCAACCAGCTAGGGTGACTCATCGTGTCTGGTGATAGGTCATGTAGGTATTCTAGAGGATCTAAGCCGGTATGGCGTGAAGACTGGTACCTAGATGCAGCCGCCACGTCGTCTTGTAGGCACAAAATACAGAGGATTTAGGTGCACGTGCTGGTGCGTAGCCCTTCCAATTGACAGACATTTGCAACTGTTGTATTCTGGAGATTCCACATTTTTACCATTCTGGCTAAGACGTTTTCTCGCCCAAAGTGATCGCAAAATCTAGTCCCTTGGTAAATGTCTTAATAGAGTTTAATTTTATTGTGTCTCCTTATTAAAAGGATGGAATGCTGCCATTATGAGGGTTTTATAAAATAATGGTGCTGCCATTATGCGATGGCGGCCATTATGTGAGTAAATAAGGTATTAGTATGTATGACTAGGTTGATTTCCCTGATAATCAGTACATAGAAGATTGATGAAAATAACACAGCCACATTAAGCGTGTTCATTAGTTTCTAATGCAACTAGTTTCAATTGCTAGAGTATGATAAGACATAAAGGAAAACAAAAAAGGAAATATGACTAACCAACAGACCAGCAACTAGAACAAACAGCACTGCTAACTTACACATATAATTTGTGATTCGGCAATCGAAAAATACTTTATTATTGGTCAACCAAACATGCTGCAGCTGTCCCCACAGTGCCTATATCAAAAACAATTACTATTTCTAGTACACGATCCCAACTGAGTACAATATATATACCCACAAAACTTTAACCAAAATTAAAATATTTACCATAAATGTGATATTCGATGCATTCAAATAACAACAACAAAAATGGCAAAAGTGTTAAAGAAGTCACTCAGGCCAGATAGAGTGAAATTTAAACATGAGGTGATTACACAGTGATCTAACTTAAGTTTACTTGGACGCATTAGACTACAACCTTGTAAACCTGAGATGATCGGACAAACTTAGCAAAATGTTCGAGAAACATTAATGTAGTAGTTAACCATTCCTAAGCACAGTGTGTATTTGTTTATAATTCTTTCCATTGTACTAAAAATACAATGCTGGAGAAATCTTTAAAAATAATCACTGGATTACGGTACAGTTTCAAAAAACTTTCCACGTCCAAAATAGCTACAAGTTTCTTACGATACACAGTTTGAAGTTAGCTTGTAAATGACTCAATCCTGTGACTCAAATATTATAAAATGTCAGTTAGCAAAGCAAAAAAAATTAGATTTTGTACAGTATGATTTGCAGAAGTGAAGCGGAACTTGGAAAACTACTGTATTGATCTGTTTTCTAATAACCAAAAGTACCTATTTACAATTTTTATTCACAATTTTTACTACGTAAGTACCAGTAAATACTGCTGACCATGAAATGTATTCCACCAAATGTACATATTTAATTATGCACAAAATTAGGTTGCCAAACAAAAACAACATAAACTCCAAGGTCTAGTAAGTTATATAAATTTAGCGTTTCAGGGTTCATACGTCAATATTTCCGCCAAAATTACTGACTTACTTTAATATAAATACGGTCGGTGACTAAAATTTTAGTTTAAAAAAAAAAGAAGAAATTACCTCTGGAATTTTCCTCGAGTAATGGTCTTGCATTAAATTCGGAAAAAATGTGACTATTATGCGGTGAAATACGATAGTGATAAATGGTAATTCTCGCATATACAGTGAAACCTCTATCCATAGTTTCTCAGGGGACTGACAAAAAATTTCAATACATGCAGACATTCAATGGATGTCGACTTGAAATGCAGACAAATAAGAAATGGGACCACAGAAAGTGTTCCATAGATGCGGACATTCAATACATGGGGGTTCAATAGATAGAGGTTCCACTGTACATGTATTTAATTTGTACTAACATGCATTTGCAAAATATAAAACAATCATATTATAACCTAAGATTAACAAATACGAAAATTAACACTTAATTTTTCATCTTACCTAAGGAGAAAAAAAGAACACTTTGTACAGATAAGGATTTTGTATTAATTTTGTTAAAAATAATAAGGTATTAATTTGATAAATTTTATCAAGATGAGTGTTAATAAAATACATGCAATGTGTAGGTCTGTAAGAAATGCAATTACCAGTTCATGGTTTCGTTATTTTAATATGCTGCATGAACTTTTTCAAATTTACGTATTCCACAGCAACATTTTTCCACAATGATGTACTGTAGAATGACAATATAAATCATTCAAGACTTGTGAATGTAGGGTTCAACTATGTATACATGACACACTACCTTCCACCAATAAACACCTACGCACCTTGAACCATCAAAGTACACTCTCATATCAGATGCACATTCTTTAAACTTGTTCTTGATGGCCTGAACGTACAGTTCACCCGGCTGGTTCGTAGGGAAGCGGTTGCAGTACACAGTTGTGAATGGGTCATAGCCACCAATCTGCTTCACTGCATCCTGCTCATTAATCTGCCCACCAGATGCTCCACGAACAAAATAGTTGGGGTAGAATGCACCAGCGATAACAACCTGCAACCAGTACGAGACTGCTGTCACTTATAAAACTTCTGGTTGCAATGTAACGTAATAAACCACATGCAAAAGACATGTAAAAAGACAATAAGGGGAGCAAGCCTTTAACTTAATATTTCCTTTCTACTAGTTTGTATCTTTCTACCACTTACACACATATCAGTATGTAAACATAGTCTGTATTGTAAATATAACGAAACCTTCTTAAGAGTGGCACCTACCTACATGTTAAGAGAATCAGAAGAGACGGACATACAAAGGAGACCTTGAATCGCGCATGCATCATCTCCACAATGAGCCGAGTACCGAAAAAGTCTGCTAGATTCCTGCTGACCCACTTCTACTAAGGCACTTTTAAGTAGTGACCACATAATTTTATTGGTGGAAAGTCTGTACTAAAGTTGAGTGCACACACATGAATTTTGTATACATCTGCTTAAAAAAATATTTTTTAACAACCCTTACACATACATATTTAAGTAACCACCATTGCTCAGCACAATTCATGTCAATATCTAAAAGTTCAATGGGCTCAGTATTAATAAAGGAATAACAGAAAACACATTCCATATTTTTTGTTTTCTTCCATCCTCAACCCTTTTCCAGGGTAAAGTTTGTAAAAAAAAAATCCTGAAATTGTTGTACATGCATTTTACGAGTGTCCCACTAAAGTGAAAATTGCAATATCACACTGAGTTCACAAGGGGCTGCGGTGGTCGAGGGGTCAGACCACCCAGGTTCCAGTGGGGTCGGTCTCCAGATTTTCGCAAGTGGGAATTGTGCCGGACGATGCTGTTGGTCGGTGGATTTTCTTGGGGATTTCCAGTTTCCCTGCCCAGTCATTTTGGAGCTACTCCATACTCACATCATGTCACCCCTCACCAGCGCTAAAGACCTCAATGTTAAACAATAACCAAAATCTCTTCATTCATTCAACCACTGGATTTGTGCTACAGAATACAGTATCTAAAATTTTTTCAAAACACATTTCACCCCTTATCATCCCTTCAGGGATAAAATTTCAAACAAGTTCCACTAGGTTCAAACTATACAGATGATTCATCAAAACATATTTCACCCCTTTTCACCATTTCGGTAAACAAATTTAGAACAAATTTCTTTTTAGAGTTGGCCTATGCACCGAGGAGAGCCCAACCTCAGCATTTCATATGTCTACTTCCAGCGGTTTGAAATGTGCTTTGATATGATCGCCAACCAGTATTGCCTTTCATACACACAAAAATATAAACCTAGAGTAGACAATTATAAAACTGTTCTTGGAAGATAGGATTTAGACCAATATTTTAGTAATTCCTACGCGTACTGGGAGTGACACGTCCTGCATTTATTAAGGCTAGAGGACATGTCGAACAGTATAACAGAACACAGACACGTTTATTACATATATTTGCTGTATATGTGTTCCCTCATAAAGACCAGAAACTCCAAAAATACTAGACTTGAACAAGAAACTCTCAAACATGTGGCATCAGCACATATTCTAGCGCAAAAATTTAAGCACTAATAAATAATAAACCAAACACATACCTTTATAACAAAAGGCTTTTCTGCTGCTGTCCATCTTACACGATGTTCCCCCACAGACGGGCGGATGCCTACTGCACTCAGTCGCTGCTGCATTTCATTTACAAGGTGATGTACATCCTTCATAGTATTCAGCTGGATGAAGTACCGCCTAGCCCATGATGCCTGGCCACCTCCCACAGAGCGTTCAAAGTACCCTTGCCGGATGTTGTTCTGCCAAACCTAAAAGGTACAGTAATAGTTTTAATACTGTACAGTCCTATAAAATACTGTACTACTATAACTTCTCAACTTAAATCTCGTAATATTTCATAACACAAAGAAAAAAAAACAATTCATGTTGCAATACGTACTTGGTATGCATTCAGAAAACTGATGAGATCACTACATGAACCATCGGCCCAAGTTAGTTTCGAATTATAGGCCTTCAGTCGTTCCTGGAATGGTGAACTAAACATACTCTTTAATGACATAGCAGCACCTGTAGGCAAACAAGCCTTAATTACCAAACTTGAGTTATACAGTCTAGCATCAGTTGGCAGTAACAGAATTAGAACAAAAAGAAAACCTTGTCTATTTACACTATGTTTTACATTAAGCAAATAACACAAAAAAATCAACTACAGTACAATATGCCACAAATTTTGAAGGGCTGATCATAAAACCTTATAAGAAAATTTATTAATTTAAAATGTAATTTTCTCAGTAGTTTTAAGTTGACTGCTTACCAGCAATCTGTGGCACAAGTAATCACACAGAATTACATGATAAATTATATTAAACGACACTCTGTCACCTTTCCAAGTACTACTTTCAAACAATAACCCTGTTCTGCATTGAGGTTATACTGGGACAGCACCTCCCGTCTGAAGAGGACGTGCATCGGAACCTAGTGCCTATCTATATTGTACCCCCTGAACTACCTGACCTAATTATAGTGCCCCGTGTTGGTGATGACGTCTGGACTATACATTTACTGCCCCTGTGCTTTTGAACTATAGCGTGCGCACGCATAGCCGCTTCGTACAACTTTGGGTCTCCTCTGCAGTCTTTGTTGTCCCCTCCCTTTGGCTGACCTACTTCCCC
>PNEQ01081923.1:0-13114 GCA_003012365.1 Medauroidea extradentata | reverse complement strand
TACAAATTTTCATCCCTTAATATCAAATGGTTCCCGTCAAATTCAATAAAAACCATACTTGCAACCCCATCTTCACAGGGGTTTCCTGCCCTTAGGAGTGGTTTCCAGGCATTCGTTGCCAGACATTTTCTAACTGTTATTTTGCAAGGAACATCCTGTCACAGTTTGTCGCAGAGCTGATGACTCACCCTGTATAATCACATACGATGTAACGATTAAATGATCCTTTGCGTCTGTAAGTCTAAACATTACCAAAGGACAAATACTACGTAATTTCATAGTTAAATGGACCTGCATTTTAGCATTTAAGGAATTATAATTTTTAAACTGAAGCTATTCGAGTGGTTTTTTAATAAAATTAAATGCGAGATTTTTGGATTCTGAAAACGGAACCAATGTAATGCTTTTATTTTGCAAGGAGCAAGGAACCAATCGCTTTGATTTCGCAAGGGTTTAGTGCTCCAAAGAATGTTGTTTCAGTAAAATGATGATTGCAGTACGCATAACTTAGTGTTGTTTTTCACATAGAATGTGTTTTATAGATTTCAGTATTTATTTGATGTCTTAAGAGTATGTTAATATACATGGTTCTGATTCAGAACTAGATAATGTTGTGCAGCTTCAAATTAGAAGATCTTAATAACTTTCCTGATATTTAAAACGTTATTCAAACATACGTCATAAATTTTAAGCGAATTCTCATTTGTATGCTCGTTGCATCAAGCTCTTAAATTTAAGAAATGTTATTACAAAATGCGTGTTTTATAAAGACTATGTTCAATTAAAGTCGTGGTTGGAATTCCTGTAATATATTTTTAACTACAATCATTCATTCTTTCACTGTGCTAAGCTATCCAGATTCACTTCCTCGTTTTAGTAGAGATGTTGAACACCCTTAGCCACTTTGTTACGAACCATGCAGTGCGAAGCATTGCTGGTTCTAACATCCAAAATGGAACTGTAACCAGGCCAATCGGCCAGGAATTAATAATATTCAACACGTAGTTGCTACAAGCGTCAAGGATAACCTCCCCACTCCGACAGCGACACGAATTGCCACACAGGACAAAATACAGGCCCGTAGCCAGGTGGGGGCCAATACCTGGGTTAATTTTTCCGCGATATATCATAGTAAGATAGACCTATACACTTCTGCAGAAATAGCTGATACACAGGCAAACTAGGCCCTCCTGGGCAATGGTTTGCCCGATCTGAAATAATTTTCTAGCTACGGGTCTGGCACAATATAGGGGTGTGTCCTTGTCCGTCGGCAAGCCAACGCCACCTGGGACACATCACCTTCAAGATGCACCACGACTTCCACCTACGACGTTGCCGCTCGTCGTGTCCGATCTAGCACATCAACCTCGACAACATTAAAGGTGGGGCTGTTGTTGTAACTAATTAAGCGGCTCATAAATAATCTTTTTAACCAAACTCTTTAACATAAATATCTATTCAAGCCTCCCTCTGCGGATAACCTTCTTAAATGTAAATGTAATTGTATAAATGTATTATAAACTAAAATACAGTTTCTAAAACCTAATTGTGTGCATTTCAATAGTATTTATAACAGGAACAAGTTTTGTACTTTACGCGAACAACCTCAAATAAATAATTTTATTCGTAAATCGTAACAACTTGCATTATATTCAGTGTAGGTCTAATGGGGATGAGAACTTTTCTTTTTAATAATAAAGTGTACCGTACGTTGATCATTGCATTTTGGAATAAACATTAAATGATAATGTCAAATCGGAAAAGTTACAACAAACTGTGTGTTTAATTTTACGATATTGGAATAACGCGTGTAAGCATGATTATTGTGCAAGGAAATTATTTTTATGGAATTTGTGTAAAGCAAATGACACAGAATAACTTAAACAATTTGAAATACATTCCCTTACTTTGATTCTGAACATATTATGAGGTACATTCAATTCAGTTTCATAATACAAATTTTACATCTGAAAATTTGATCAGTCCAAATTCATCTAAACAGTTATGTTTGGTCTTACATTGCTATCGACTGGAATTTTTAATATAGATATTTTTGTAACAGTGAAGTAAGGATGAAAGCACATTACTAGAGTGGAATGTGAGATAATTTTTTTTGTCAGCGTTTAACATTAAGGTCTTTAGCGCTGGTGAGAGATGACATGATGTTACTGGAGTAGAACATTACTACAGTGAGCACAGACACTTTTGGTAAATAATAAACAAGCAACATTTAATGTAGGCTACTATCTGCAGCTGGTTACACGTTTATTTCCACATAGCTTCCGTACTCTGACACATAATTTCTAGCTACGATTGGCATACACACGTATTGTTATATTGGTAAGGCATAAAATGATTTCTTGAATAAAGAGCCTCAGAACAAACCATATGGCAATAACTACTAATCCATGTCGGTAACACAATTACCTACTTCGTCCATAATGTACTCCATATTTACAAGTTAAGAAGTGCTACAAAAATGTTCCAGCTTGATAAATTACAAAATTTCAGCAATGACTACCTCTACAGCATTTCATCGGCGAGAAATTTACGAAAACTACATAAAACACATCTGCGTAAACTGAACACACGCTGCAATAAACAAATGAAATTGTTTCCTTCCTGTACATTTAACCACATAAATATGCTAAGATTGGTAACGTAAAGATATTATTACTATTACAGCACTTCATTACACAACAGAGGTATATAAGATGTAAAAACAAGAACTGTTCGCACTAAACCACTATAAGACTGCTTAGCGAAATTGAATCCACAAGCGTTATTTGAAACGTATTGAAATTATCAGATATAACTGACAGTCCAATACTAAGAATACATCAATCATTCTAGAATATTGCTTGGTATAATACTTTTGTAGTTACATTTTCTCCACTGTTAACAATGCGTGGGTTTGTGCGGTTGAGCCGTACAGTGTGCGCATCGGAGTAAGAACAACACTTTTTCTTTTGAGAAGTTCTAATACTGTTATATATATATATAGTTCTCACTTTCGTTAGGCTTAATATTTTTCTTTAGCATATACTTTTCCTTAAATATATTTGGATCATTTGCCGTTATTACATAGAAGAGCAGTACTGCAAGTCAAAGTATTATTTTTACAGGCCGTGTTGACTTCAAACATTTGTTTCTATGAGCCAATGTAATCGTACTGTGCATTATAATATCTTCTCTTAGAGAATAGCAACAGCTCATCAGTTTTACACAACTAATATATAGTTAACTTATTTAGCTTACGTATAAATAATAGTACTGATAAAATAGTCGTGCGATATAGAAATTTCCATGTATTTATTGGTGCATAAAATTATCGTACTTTTTAACATTTTAATTATCTTATGCAAATATTTAACGACTTTTTAAGAAAAAAAATAGAACGTCGAAAAATTGAAAACAAATTAATAGGCTACCTTTATTTAGATTAACCTTGCACTCTAACCACTTTGCTACAAATACTTGCAGGCTATACTAAGGTTAATTCTACTACAGGTTAGGAAGCTGAAGGGTTTTCTTATGGACGAGTTTGACAAGGGACAAGCCCTGTCACCAATTGTACTCTTATCGCTAAGGGGGCTAGAAAATGTGAGGCAATATTAAAATTAAATTTATCTAGGATATTTAAAATGAAAAATATTTAAGTTTAATTTTTCTGATAGTTGAAAGAATACTTATTTTTCCTTTTAAACTTTATTTGCAAAATAATCTACTCGCATTTTTAAACTATTCAAACGTTTGAAATTATTCAAGTCATTCTCTGATTGGTCAGTGTAATCCCTTACCGATTGCAGCGAACCTAGCGGACGAATTCGTCCACTGCCAAACTAATAACATTGAGCTATTTTCCTAACCAGTAGGGGAATTCACCTTAGCCATACTTAGCTTGCAAATAAATAAAATTATCATAAGCATATTTCTTCAAATGTGACATTGGTTTCAGATGTAATTCACTTCGTAAAATATAATTCATATAGGATACATTCATGTTTATTTCAAACGTTACAGTTTTCTGTGAAGGTGATAGTCGCAGAAAGAAAAAATGAAGTATAAATAATATATCACATGTATCATTAATTTAAATATTACAATTTCCCCTGTGTTCGTAATGATCGGCGCAAAATATAACACATGATAAATGATTGTACAACTATTGTAAAAAAGTATTAAGCATAACGCCCTAATTTACGGAATAGAACAGCTATTCCACTTTCCACCATCGCAGAGCTATAGCTATTCATTTCCGCTATAATTGCAACGATGACCTGTCTTACACTGTTACATACAAATGTGTTCGGAATAATAGGCTATGCCCAATTAACAATATACATGTGTAACCGCAGACCATTTATTTTTCAACAATGAATTCATTTAACTTTTTTTTTTACTCGAAACACATGTAAAGTATAGCCTAGTAGTACTAGCATCGTTTGTTCTGTTACGTTGCTGTACTGCAGAGGTAATCGAAGCCCCGAACTTGCTCGAACGACCGCCACCATAACGACATAGAAAACACCTTTCCTTCACATGACACTTTCTGCCAGACGATCGAAAAAATTCGATATCGCCATGAATCAATGACTTCGTATTTGAATTTATTTACAATTGGAGTGAATGCAAATATGTAGAATTGTAGACATACACCACTAAAGGGCAATTTCGTTTCTGAAATCCACAAGTGAAATAATGGAGAACAATAAACGAAGGCAACGAAAACAATTGTGGTGTCCTCAATTTTTTCATATTGCTTTTGATGTGCTCATTCAATTCGGGTATATGTTTTTGTTGTTGTCTTTTTTTTTTTTTTTTTTTTTTTTTTTTTTTTTCATTTTTTTTTATTGACATAATTAGTTACGGATTTTTTTTTGTTCATACAGGTCTATGTGGCAGACTAGCCTTGGTTTTTTTATTTCTTTTATTGTCTTCCTAAATCTCGCGGATTTCTGGGACGAAATTTCACTGCATTGGCGTATGTCCGCAATAATTCGTCTCGATGACTGTAACGACAAACTCAAAAAAATAATAACCCAGGTATTGAGATGAATTGGTTCCCGCGACATGTACAAATGCGTGCTTAAAAGCTCCTACAAGTGTATAGGCATTTTGAAACTGAAATGCTGTCATTATGCCCCAGAGGGGCTTCCCGGGACATGACTTTGGCTCATCCTCCGAGCGAATCTTAACTTTTTAGTTCTTTCAATATTGCTAAACGTGATACCAACAATGTACCGTTTACCTCACAATGAATTGCCGGGCATTAATGATTGATTCTAGAATTTATATTTACAGACACCAATTTGGAATGAAAAATCTCACATAATGAGATACACCTATACGACAAACTTATTGAGTTCCATATCGGAGCTGATGTTTATTTCCAAATACGTATTACACTCCCATTCACTCAACATCAGAATAAGTTAATATTAACAAATTTATTAAGTATTTCTGTTTATTCAGACTGTGGAAATAACACTCGGCAAGTTAGGGAAATCACTGCTAATTTTTGTAAAATAGATCATAACATAACAGCGAAAATTTTAAATTCATAAAAAAATTGACACGGACAGCCCTTACAGTCCTCGAAATAATTGACTGTCATGCTTGTTTAGAAACTCTGACACTCGTTAGTAGAAAAGTGTCTATAAATTATATAAAAATATTTAGTTCACTATAGATAACTAGGAACGCTCTAATCTGAAATGCAGTGAAACTATGTACACACCATATAAAATTCAACACTTTTCTTTGTTGAACACTGTAATTTTTAAATGTTTATAGTTATATAAGTTATGTGTGTAAACTTATTAGGTAAGATATCTCGCCGAGCATATTAAATGTTAAAACATTAATCACAAATTCAATAAACAATACTGTATTACTGGTACAGCACATAACAGTTATGCTAGGGGAAATACTAGAAACTAGGTGCACTAAGCGAACTCTTGTTCCTTTTGATACTCGCTGCTATAAACTACAGTGTTAAATGTACAATTTCATGTGAAGAAAATATTTAATAGCATGTGTTGCAAAAAATCTCTAACTAACCCATCAATTCCGTTTTGCACAACCATGTTTAAATGTTCACTTAACATTACATTTGCATATTGTTCATACACTGCAAACCAAATTAGCTTTTGCTCACATAATTATTAGAGATATTAGTTGTAACACAATTATATTTCATTGTTAAATTTTGTAACAACTATTTGTAAGGTTTTTTCATCATGTCGGA
The DNA here is from genome assembly GCA_003012365.1 of Medauroidea extradentata. Classification (NCBI taxonomy): domain Eukaryota; kingdom Metazoa; phylum Arthropoda; class Insecta; order Phasmatodea; family Phasmatidae; genus Medauroidea; species Medauroidea extradentata. The sequence continues at coordinate 6,864 of PNEQ01081923.1, read as the reverse complement.
GTAGTAGGCACTTCTTAGCTCGGAGCCCAGAATAGTCTGTACCTTTCGTTCTTCTCCCTTTTATGTTCTCACATTTTCATTTTCGTCGCTTGGTAATGATGTCTAAAGGATAATGTTCTGGGTTCGGTCGTTAATGAAGAATGAACAGTAAAATACATACTTCCTAACGTCTTTGATATTTGTCAAGGCGATTTTTTTATTGTGTTACTTAAAAAATTCCAGCTGTCTCAGCGGTGTCTTCTCATTGTAAATATTTTGTTATAATTCCCGAAATTGACATCACTAAGTATATGCACACTTTTGCAAGCTGAAATTCCCAGCACTAAATTTATACATACATAATGAAATTAAATATTATAGAAGGTCTATCGTGACTGAATACTAATGTTTTACGAATGAGTGCGCATTTTAATTTTCCAACACTGCAGTATGTCAACAAAACGTAGCAAATTTAGTGAATTGTTTTCTATTGCAGAAAAAAAAGATTGATTATTAAATGTACATATTAAATATGGATATTTTTCAGTTATCAGTTATGCCTCAATTGTATCCGTCGCCGAGACTTGATTATGACGAAAAAAGTTGAATATAACACGCGCTAGTTTTCAATATCACTGTTAACTACACCAACTGTATCCACAACACCGCGTCTAACAAAAAAAAATAATCTCGCGAAATCCAGTACACCGCATCTACCAAAAAACCCGCGCGAAAATTCAAGTATCAAGCGAGCCACCGTACCTCACAGAACACCCCGCGTTGTTGCAGCGAGCTCCGTGAGGGGCGCCACCTTACTGGTAACTTATCGCGGTATCTCGACGTCTCTCAGCGGATCCTCGCCACATCGTCGACGGGGATTTGCACATGTTACTAAAGTCACGTACAACGAAGAGTAGACTGCTTGCATTGCTATAAACTTGGTGTCTATGTAATCAGGAAGAATGGCGCTATTGTTTAAAACCGTTATATCTGACATTCACCAAGCGGTTTCAGTTTTTTTAGACAATCCAAGTTGCTGCTAATTTTCGATATAAAATTTGCTGAAAGAATTTTTTTTTCCCTGCCGAGAATGCCTGCTGGCAGCTTCACAAAATTTCTTTGGCATGTTAGAAGCACTTTTTAAGGTAATTAAAAAAAATTTTCGTTCATAAATGATGAATACTTTTACTGTTTTGCTTGCCATAACTGCATAACGATAAAGTATATAAAAAAGTAATAAAAACCTATTTTAATGTATCGGTGCTGGTTTAAAATCATTACATTACACATTATTTAAGTACAGAAGTTGCTAAATATGGAATTTAACAAAATACTAACCAATATGGTCATGAAGCAATAAGGTTAATTAATTATATACCAAATATTTAGTACAAAACTCGGACCAGATTCGAGGCAGTTACTAGAACTTTTCATGCTCAATACGAACGATCAATACCATGAACCTTACGAACATACACGAGGTCAAATAGAGTCCAAATGGGCGCAAGGAGATGCATGACAGCGAGAGACAGTAATGCAAAGGAAAGGCTAGCGAACATTAGTTACTGCAATAAATAAAAAAAAACCTGAAGGGTTATTATAGAAAGATAAATAGTCTGCATGAGTAAAAAACCAAATGGTTAAAAGGATTAAACAAAATATTCCGCGATCGTTTACCTTGACACCACAAACTTGATACAATACCTGAGTGAATGCTTAAAGGCAGGCCACGATAGTTCTTTCGTATGTACAAGCTACGGTCCAAAGAGGTTTTATTTTTTTATGAGTAGGTTGAAAAAAAAAACAACTGTGGAATTATTTATCCGTGATCATTCTCTTCTTTCGGGAGACTGTAACATTTTACTGCTTTCCACACCCTTTATTTTAGAATTTCATAAAATCCTGAATTCGCTTTGTAGATATTTACATAAGCTTTATTCTTACCAAAAAATTATCTTGATATCTCAACGGGTATAAGCGGTACAGATGATTATTTGAAAACACATTATATTTTTTTTTTTAACAGGTTTCAAAGACGAATTTCTAAAAATCATGAAAATTATTTTTATATATACGTAAGATTTATTTTAAAGCAATAACAATTTCAATATTTCCACTGGTTTAGGAGATAAGTGGGATTAATTAAAAACACGTTTTATTTTTTCAGAGCTTCCAAGGACGAATTACGAAAAATTCTAAAAATAATTTTTAGATATTTACTTACGCATCATTTTAAAGAAAAAATCACCTCACTATCTGAAATTGTTTAGGAGAAATCACGGATAAATGAAAAACACATTTTACGGCTTTTCACCCTCTTAATTTTCGAATTTCGCAAAATCGAAAAATTCGCAAATGTGCATTTGTTTGGGCAATGTTTGGAAGTTAAATAAATTATGATAGCTTTCCCGGTTAATGAGACATCCGGGATTCTTTGAAAACACATTTCACCCCTTTTCACTCCCTTAAATATCAAAAATTTCGAAAAATTCTTTCTTTGTGGGTGCCTATGGGGCAAGGAGAAACTTCCCTCAAAATTTCATGGTTCTAGATCCAGCCGTTTGGGATGTACGTTGATGAGTGTGTGAGTGAGTGTGGCAGTCAGGACACTTTATTTAATATAATAAGATTTTTAAATAAATTTGTTTTCATGAATTATTTTGACCTTATATACGTGACGCAGTTGTTAGTAGCTGAAATCTACATTCCAGGAGGGTCTGGGATAGAATTACATTAAAAGCTGCGTGCGAACTTTAATTCTGACACACAAAAACTGCTCGTCAGATCGAATTAGTGAAATTTGCATGTAGTGGTTTAAATGGGGTAAACTGTATTATGGAGTTCACTATCCACTTAGGTTCCTCGACAACATCAGCTCACATATTGATGTCTTAGAGCACACATGTTGCATGTCCGTGCAAATCGTGGGATTAATATTAATTAAAATAAAGATTTAACATACTAGCAAATATAACTTGTTCATAATGTAGTTACAGATGAAACCACGGAAAAAATAATACATATAGAATAATATGTAACTGTTAGTTGTGAGGACAATATAAAATATTCTTTTACAGTTTCTCAAAATGGACATACAATCGATATACAATCTCACTAATCTAAAGGTTGGGGCACCAAATACATTTCCGCGGAACCTTTCCGTACAAAAAAATTTCTAATGGCGGTGCAGTGCTATAAATACGGCCCAGGTGAAGTCGTTGGTAGTGACTGAGACAAATTTACGACGACTTTTCGCATGAACAGCTATAACTACTTATCCTGCTACAGAGTTAGTACAACTAGCAGTTTGTACATTGTTTGTACATTGTAACACTTGAAGACTGAAGTACCAATCTGGTGTAGAAAGAGGTTTTACAATTAAAGTAAATATTATCCGTTATGAATAATGCTCGTGAGCAAAGCCGCGGGGGACTGTTGTTGACATATAAAGCAGCAGTTTGGTATGGAAAGGTAAGATTTCGAGCAAACAACTGGAATATTCAACCGTCAATAAAATCTAAACTTCTCATCAAAAATCGATAATATTTTATGTCGAGTAGGTACTTTATTAGGAGACATCTATTCATACAGCACTAGTCAGTGGGGTGCTTGATTTTCAAGTATAAAAGTTAACAAAAAATTGTTTTTAAAAAACGTAAGGGCTTGAAACAAAAAATCCAGAAAAATCGAGAACTGTAATTTTTATAATAATTAGTATGATAATATGTAATACTCTATAACAGCCGAATTTCAAAAACTCTCGCGTTTTGATATGAACATAATTTTACCATGCGAAAACCTCTGCGTGAGAGGTTGTCTAATAGTAAAATATTTTTAAAATCAAAACGCAAAACCCAGGTTAAAATCCAGGTTAGGCTGTCCTGATTTAATTTATCGCCATTGCTTGTCGAGATAACTCCATACGAATTCTGAATGGTGCAATGCTAAAAGCCACGGCTGATCCGTTTCTTAAATCTGTGGAACTGGTTGTTGATAGTTTTAATATTACATGCCAAGTATCACATGCCACTCAAAATATGCTGCGTGCACCCAACTTCAATTTTTGTCCATTTCTCCCGTCTCTGTGATCTATCATTTGCCAGACGCGATGGGGCCGACCAAAGTCATCCCACTCCTAATGTTACAATCTTATATTTCTCTTTTGGCGTACAGTACTTGGATAATTCCACACTTGAAAACGGTTTTGTATTTGTTTTACTGATTGCCAAGTGTGTAAAAGGAGACTTTAAAATTAAATTTCGAATTTTTTTTATAAATATGATATTATGTGTTTTGTATGTAATTACCAAAATTTATATGGCATTTCGATGTGGAATTCTGTTTTCAGATTTAAAATTCATCTATAGGTTTTCGCATTATTGATGGAATAAATTTTATTCTTGGAAGTGCTGCCATCATGTAGCAGAAAATCTCACTATACATACAGGTCATTTAATCTTAACATGTGAGTATAGAAAATGAATTGGACAGCAAGAAATTGCTTATTAGGGCACAGGCAGCCTAATGGAGATTCAATACAAGCATATTTTATTAAATAACTGATCATATATTATTTTTCCGCAATTTTGTTTCATGTACGCTTCGATGCTTTTAATTGCAGTTTCATATCATTTATAATAATTTAAAAATCACCACTTTTCAAAATATTTCAAGGAGAAATGTTTTTATTGAGTATAATAGTAAGAGACGGGAAAAACTTGCTGGTACACTGTCCTGTAGGCTAGCTTGCAAAACTATTTAAGACCTGAAGCAGACAGCAGATGCTCATTAGCTGCTTGCTGTTAGAGATATAGGTTGTATTAGTTACGTTTTTGTTATTGACTCAGATACTTCCAGGGGATTTCAAATAATTCAAAGGCCAATTGCGGAATTGACACAAACACACAGTTGTTGGAATTATACCTTGAGCCCAAATGAAAACGCGAATTTTTCAGATCTCTAATAATAGTTATTGTAAACGGAGACAAATATTGACAGTATAAAATTTGACGTAATGGAGAAATTAAAATTAATTTTGGCATTCTACAAACTCATCAGGCTTGCTTTTATGTGATTTTATGTTCCCTCTACCATATCAAACATTTTGTCAAGTGTTGTTATTTCATCCATAACCTAACACCGATACCATGTTACCTAAATAAATATAGGCATGATCATAAATGTATTATCCAGAGAAAATTATATCTACTCTAGAATACCGAGAAAGTTTTGCTGGCCAGAAACAGTTTGTAAGTTCTTACAAAATCCAATTTTGAATGAGAGAACATGGAAAATGTGGAAAAATCAGTGAACTAATGCAGGAAATATTGCTGTAAACAGTTAAAAATTGGGGTTAAATTAGGCTACTTGTGACATTTGCAGGAATTTTTTGGTGTATGGTTTGAAAAAGAGTTCTCAGAACAAAATTGATTAATTATGAAAAATTATTTAGTTTAACACTACGCCTACCAGTCGTTCACAGGTAGATTCAGTTAGTGTGAGTTTTATGGTAATACCTTTGACTGTTTCTTGCAAAAAGGACAGAATAACGTGCTGTACTATTGTGGACATACAACAGTGTAGTGTTATGTCGTCCCAGAAATCTTAGAATTAGACTAAGGAAAACCAAACGATAAACGAAAAAAATTAGAAAACAAGCCTATTTTGGTTATACTATACACATTCATAAGCCAAAACCACAGAACATAAAATATCTTATAAGAAATAAGACAACAATTAAAGCAGAATTAAATAAACATAAAAAATAATAATCGAAATACAAAACAAAATAATCTGCAAAACTCAAAAAACCACAATTAAGACAGAACAGGCAATACTGGGACAAAGACAACGTTAGACACAAGACAGAATAAACCAAACGACGTGACACACAAGCTAGACGACACAACGAGAAGACACAAGACTTTTTTTACAAGAGTCAACACCGGCATTAAAAAATATATATATTCTGAAAAAAAAAAAAAGCACTAAAATGTAAAAAAAAAAAGAAGAAAGACAATATTTTTAGACTTCTAAGAAAACAATCAATTTATTAGGAAAATAACATACAATTTATTGTTATTTTTGGAGTCAGTTCCAATCAATCTTATAATAAATTTTACGAAATTTCCTGAAATTGACAAAATATATTTCAAGTTACGATAATTCGAAAATTATTCAACACCTTATGAAATCAATTTACAAACGAACACAGCTGCCTAAAACGACACCTTAGTTACATATAAATGTAATTAAACCTATTTAAGAAAATAAGCAATACAGGAACATAAAGTGGTACATCTCAAATATATTGACAAATTAACACAGAGATCGCATGAAACAAATCTAAATACATTGAGGGGAATCAATGCACAAAGAAACCACAATCAAATAAAATTAGAGAAAATTTATACCAGGTAGCATGGTGCAGATCTCTGTTCAACGACCTCGCCTAATTCATTACTGCATCTGCGAGCTGATGTCTGCTCCCGTCTTCATGTGATGGTGTGTGGTGTATGTAGGATGAGGTGACACCTGTGGCAGTGTGCATGGTGGACCTGCAGGTAGCGAGGTGTAGTTCTCTGCTCAACGACCTCGCCTACTTCCTGACAGCCTCTGCGAGCTGATGTCTGCTCCCGTCTTCACGTGACGGTGTGTGGTGTATGTAGGATGAGGTGACACCTGTGGCAGTGTGCATAGTGGACCTGCAGGTAGCGAGGTGCAGTTCTCTGCTCAACGACCTCGCCTACTTCCTGACTGCCTCTGCGAGCTGATGTCTGCTCCCGTCTTCATGTGATGGTGTGTGGTGTATGTAGGATGAGGTGACACCTGTGGCAGTGTGCATGGTGGACCTGCAGGTAGCGAGGTGCAGTTCTCTGCTCAACG
>PNEQ01081922.1:0-13107 GCA_003012365.1 Medauroidea extradentata | reverse complement strand
CAAATCCAAGATAGTTACGTGAATGCCCATATTTACATGTATTTACTTTTATAATTTTTACCGCCTGTATGTTTACAATATGGCGGGCGGGCATCAACAAGTACAATCACAAAAACGGTAAATACAACTTTTACAATATTCTCAATATTACGTTTATGGACAACACGGCTCACAATATGTATTTAGAGGTCCCCTTGGGTGTAAATACAATAGGCCTAACTCTCAAAATAAGCAAATTATGGGGCCGAGCGTAAAATATTAACTAAGCACCTACAAGGGTGCGTCAAACTAACTAGAATTAAAAGATTTTGATTGGTGCCTTAGTAAGTAAATTTACAAAAAAAAAATACTAAAAAATAAAATTAGTAAATTAAATAGCTGAACAAGGCATCAATTGAAAAGGGTTTCATTATGTGATTGTTTACATTACCGGTTGAATTACTACTAGAATAGCATCTGGACCAATCATAACTATGAAAAATGTAGTTACTCCTCGCTGTTGCCCCTACCAGAAATCACAAACGTATATAATTTATACTAATTGTCTTTGTCTATAGACGGGCTTCTATGGTGTGCAGCACCACAATGGTTAATTTCTACCAACCCTCATTTTCACATAATTATGATTTTTTTAGAACAGAACTTTTGGATTACATACTTAAAAATGTACTTTAGGAAATTCAATAAAAATTAGCATATACACTATGCCGCCGACTCTGATTTATTACATCACTGTACTATACTTTTGCAAACGGCAGCTATAATTAGCTTGGTCGGGCAATATCGGTGTACCTTGGTTGGATAACCACACTAACACCTTGTACACATCAGCGTCCGCTGCAGTGGTGCCCTAACCAAATGGAGACACTCTTTAAGTATTTCTGTATTACGGTTGGATATTAAGATCTACAAAAGGGAAAAGGATTTAACTGTAGTTAAGATATAAAATATACATTCAAAACAAAATTTAAGAAGTACCGCAACTTACAAAAATTTTTAAAATAACATGGGTCCAAAATGAGACGAGTACTATACGTCTTACCGTAATTTTATAAATTTTCTCAAAATACTCATTACACCTAACACAATTTTATCATGGAAAAATATACAACACAAGCCTATTGTTCAGTTTAGAGTGACCACCTTTCTAATTCCTTACCCTGATTGTGATTACTCACGCAATGTTTGATATAGGGAAACAGAGGCCACTAGGCAACTAATTACATCTTAAAATTAGATAGAAACATGTACTCAGAGTATCATGGAGGTTGACAGTTGCACAAACGAAAACGACAACTCATTTTGCACGGAAGAGCGAATCGCTACGTTTCGCCACGCATGGCTTTGTCGGGCGAAGAGAAGACACTGTACTGCAATATGGTGGATGGTAATTGGTTAACCTAGCGGCCAGGAAGTGAATTAGAGGTAGGCGGCAGATTTGAAAATGAATTGTGTTTATCGGAGGTTGAGGCCAGGTGGCTGTCTGGATTTTGTTATGTATTGGTGGACCAGTTCCCATCGCCTTAGTTCTGCATTATTGATGGATGGTGTTAAGGCTTTCACCACTCTGGTTGTGTAGCAAGAATCAAAATCTAGATTGTGGGATGCTGCATGAGCTGCAACTGGCTTGTCTAGTGAGTCCACATTGGTACTAGCTAGGACCTTTTTGGTGTCGGCTCTGTGGCCATTCATCCTCTGCCTGAGGGTGCTGGTAGTGAGACCAATGTAATGTTTACACTGTAGCTGCCCAGGATGGGGTAGGTTTGGTTAGTGAGTCTGCTATTGAAATACGTGGATGGTTGGTGTATGTCACAAGTGCCGCAGCGTGGGCTATTGCACGGATGTGACCTCTTGGTAGTGGTGGGTGCATTGACTATTGGACTAGATGGTAGTTTGGGGCGAACAAGTTTGTTTCGGAGATTCTGAGGGCGTTTGAAGACCAGTCTAGAGGCTTTGGAAAATAGGTTCTGAGTGTGAGGTGAAGATGTTAAGGCTTTGTGACCAGAGTTGAGGATGGCTTTGAGTTTGTCCAGACCTTCGTACCACTAGAGGTATGTCAGTGATGCTGGTCTAGGTAGGAGTCCCCTTACCAGATATGGCTAGTTGGATTTGGTTGTGGACCAGTTGTTTCGGGTATCCTCTGTCACAGAATGCCTGAGCTGTATGGTCACACTGTCTGTTAAGGTCCTCCTCACTGGAACATATTCGTTTGGCTCTAGAGGCAAGGTTGTATGGTAGGGATTTTTTAGCATGGAACGGATGATAGCTGTAAAAATGAAGGTATTGCAGACTGTTAATAGGTTTGGTGTGAACTGACGTTTGAATCAGACCATTGTGGAGGGTGAGTTCCACATCCAGGAATATTGCATGAGACTGCGAGTACGACCAGGTGAAATTGAGCATACTGTGGGAGTTCAGGTCATCTACGAAGCTAGTAAGGGTATCTTCTGTGGAGGTCCAGATCATAAAGATGTCATCAATGAGGCGCATCCAGCAGACTGGTAGTGTTGGTTGGTGGTTCAGAAAGTGTAACTGTCAACCTCCATGATACTCTGTGAGTACATGTTTCTATCTAATTTTAAGATGTGATTACTTAAGCTGTGACCAGAAAAACTCACTGTAAGTGGTACAAAAAATTATAATTGCTAGACACTAATTCATGTAGGGATACCAGATGATTTTAATGAAATGTAGGACATATATTGTCCAAAATGTTGAACATTTGCACGTTAACGTAGGACTCCCTAAAGTACTGTATAGGTAAAATGGACGTTGATAGGCTCAGAGAAATTGTGTACACATTGTCACTTTACAGTTTACAAATATTCATACATGTACATATATGTATCAGCACAAAGCAATTGAAATTCATAATCATTTAATCACATAACCATACAAATGTAACTACTGCACTTGTAACTTAGGAATAAGACTGGGAAAAATTTTCATAGGTGGTTCGGGATAAAGTGATCACTTTTGCAAAACTATGTAGTTACTTTAGCTTATTTGTAGTTTCCTGACACTTTTTTTTTTTTTAAATATAAACAAGGCTACCTACCTAGTTAACAATCAAAGTGTATAGATTATATCATACTTAAATGTTAATATCTGAGGTCACAATAAATAATAATTTTTAATTATTATTCTAGACAAGAAGGTTTTCAAAATTGCTCACTTCATCACAAACTACCTATAAGAAGAAATTTTAGGAAATGTACAGTATTGTGTGGGAAGTTGTACGTAAGGAGTCTAAGAACCACACAAAGTAGGAGTATAGTACTTAAGGGCAATGACCTAACAATTTTACCATGAAAGAACCAGGAATAATATTTACAGTTAATTGTGATTTTTGTGTAAATACAGGTCAACTTTATGTGAACTGTGAGTGAAGTGTTTTTTCTAGATTTAAGAGTAGGTGTCTGAAGAATCAGAAATAAGTACAGTAGAGTCCCGTTTCAACGAGGTGTTGCCTTTCTGGGTTTAGTCTGGTCCTCGCTATAGCTATGTTCTCACTATTACCGAAATGGGTCAATTTTGATTCCCAAAACCCAAAAAATAGCAAGGAAAATTGCAATAAAATTGTGTCGAAACCTATTTAATGGGGAAAAAACTTTTTGCATAAGTACATAATAGTTTATTTTAGCAAGTTGGCTTGTGCTCTTTACAATGATACCCAAAAAGTACGTTGATCCCATCAAAACAAACTGAAAACTTGACAGCGCAACTTGGCCGTGCAGCGTTGTTTCACAGTCACTTGCTCGCTGCAGCTTCTCACGGCACTGCTACCGCAGCCACTGCATCGTGCATACATATCAAACCAAATAGTACAGCTAGTCATGAAACATATATTTTCACACACGACTTACATGCAGCCCACAACACATCAAACACCTTTTATTAATGAGTCAACTTTCGAACCAATGCAGCGTTTTAAAAAGACATTGTGTCAAATGAGACATTTTATTCACAGTGGAGCATACGTAGGTCCTACGCAAACAATAACACTCATAGTTACGATGTGCTGGGTTTGTACGAACATGTGGATAAAAGTAAGGGGCTTAGGTGAGTGCAGCATCAAGCCTGCACGCAAGCCTAAACGACACAGCATGAGCACTGCACAAGCACGGCAGGCATGAGTTTGGCAACATCCCAGGAACGACATATCCTTGTCTGCATTCAGACTAACCTCCCACCCTCCCCCAGTGTCTAGCAGCTACTTCATCCCTTCCTCTGCCTCATCTACAGCCACAACTTTACACACGAACAAGCGCACAGTTACGTTCTTCGCCTGGAACTTATTAAGTTCACGAGTCAAGATTACATAATAAGTATAAAACTTATATATTTACAACAATAACACATGTTTATACAAACACTGCTATCTCATATGGTAAATTAATTCATGTTGAATCTTCGTCAGCTCCTTCTGTACACCAACTCGCAGAGGACGAATGGCCACAGAGCAAACACCAAAAAAGCCATCGCTGGAGCGGAGGTTGATCCACATGAGAAGCCAGTTGCTGCACATGCAGCACTACATAACTCCAACTTTGATTCCTGTTATACAACCAGAGTGGTGAGGGCTCTACCACAGTTTAATAACAAAAACAAAGCAGAATTAAGACGCTGGGAACTGGCACATCAATACATCACAAAATCCAGACAGCCACCTGGCCTTAACCTCAAATAACAAACCCTCATTTCAAACTTCCCGCCGCACCTAGTTTGCCCTCTGGCCGCTAGGTGTACTGATTACCAACCACCGCTGGACAATAGACTTCAGTGTGCCTCCACTCACCTGATGAAGCAGATGTAGTCTGCGAAACGTTGTGACCGCGCGTCCGCGGAGAAATGTGTTCGTCCTATATGTGTGTGTTTCTATCTGCAAGTACCATCCTGTGAGTACTTGTGCACAACTCTTTCTGTTTTTATTGTAATTAAATTATCAACTTAACGTAACTTAAAATTCAGGAAAGCTCTGTGATTGGTCAGTTTGGTGCACTAGCGATACCAGCGCTCAAGTGGCAGAAATTTTCGCTGTGCTAAACTTATAACATTGATCTTTCTAACCTGTAGTAGAATTAACCTTACTAGAATGCACTTTTAATTTTTTTTGCACATATCCTTTTTATTTGAATTTTACAAGTACGCATTGTTGTTTTGTATAGTAATTGTTAGGGACTTTGTTTTGTTTTATCATACATGTTAACTCAGCCAAAGGCTAGAGATAAAAGTTGATAACAACAGTAAGGTTACCTGGCAGCAACTGCTCCTTAACCACTGGTTTCTCTTCCTCCTCTTCGTGCTCGCTCATTTGGTAGTCAGAGTAGCCACCATCTGAATCATCCAGGTCAGCATCTGCAAAGTCCAGGTGGTGAAGTCGCTTGTAATCCTTCACCATGTGACGTGGCGGCCGTGACAATCTGCCTGATCGAGTGCGAGGCAGATGCTTCTTGCGTTCTCCCTACAACATGAACACATGGTGCCAATGCAACAAAAAAAAAGGAAATCAGTCATGCTTACAACTTGCTAAGTCAAAAACAATTTACTTCTGATTAATAAACTAAATATTTCAAAAATTTTAAATTTTTATGTACGTATCATAAATTTTTTTGGAATGTTTAAAAGACATTATCAAAGCAAGTGACATATGTACACAAATGTGTAACAATCGTAGTAAAAATCTGTAAGGCAGATAGACAGTAAAATGATTATGAAATTATGAAAGAGAATAAAAAGAAAAATGAATAAAACTTGGATCATAGGTTAACAAAAACAGCTCCAAGTTCTGAAGGCAAACCAAAATTCAACCGAAAAAGCACAATTTTTCCAATATGTTGTAACTGTCCATAAATAAAACAAAGGTTTTAATAAGTATTTTTTTTCCTGTTTGAAACATATTGCCACCTAACTGCAAATTATTTTTTTAATTTGCTATAATCAGAAGCAATCACATTAACTCAAAACCTGTAACAACAAATTTAAATATACTAATTGCTGAAAATAATTTTTCACATTTATTCCAGTCCCTCTTCTCCCATTCTTAACCACCAGCAACTTCACACTCACCTTACTACTGTCGTCAAGCAGCCTGTCTTCATCTAAATCCAAATCCACTGAACGGCTATCATAACCTCTTCCTGGTGCCCGCCAACCTGATTTAGGAGGTCGACCACGTTTTCCACGACCTCTCGAGGGCCGTACGTCCGATGGTGACCCAGGATCACCGATATCCAAATCTTCTGGATAAACCACCCTTGAACAATTTAAAATGTATTGATCAGTAAACATTCTTCGAATAAAGATTATTTTAGTGTTATTAGTGTCTGGGATCTTACCAAAAAAAGACACGCAAAGACAAAAAAATTTAACACAATTTTCTAAATTTTTTTTCAGTGTTAAAATAAGGCGGAGTACAGTTTAGCAATGGGATGAAAAAATTTCTGTATGACGTTTAGGGGTTTAGTAACATAAAAATTCAAGGCAATTTCAAGGTCAGCCCAACACATGCATCATAAATATTAATAGGTATACAAATTTCTGGGGGCCTATTCCATAACTTTTTCAGTCTTTTATACAATCTTTACACAAAGATAGTTACTGGATATATCTTCACTGTGAGAATTTGTATTTTGTAACTAAAAATGGCGTCAAGGCTGTCTTTCAAAAATCTTTTGAGTATTTTTATATCTAGATCGGGTTTAAGGGTTATTAGTTTGGCAAGAGAAAAATTCTGCCACTAGTTGCGCTGCTGTCAATAAGGGGCTACAAACTTTTCCGAGGTCAGTACCGAGGATTCACAAATGTAGTTTAGCTGTCCTTTAAGAGACTGTTCGTGGTTTCACTTACAAGCCAGTAGACACACTACAGTAATTTGTTGCAATCACATTCGTGAAACCTTGGTACCTACCTCAGCAAAGTTTGTAACACCATTTACCAACACCAGGACAACTTGTGGTACAATATTTTCCCTTGCCAAACTCGTCCATAAGAAATTTGTTTATCTTCCTAGCCAGTAATAGCATCAACCTTACTGTTGGGTAATTCTTGCACCAGTTGCAGTTTGTAAGGATGGTAGCTCAGGTGTGCATGCAAAATGTGACACACTGAACTCTAATGCACTGAACGTATTAGGCTTTGAAAGGCTTCAGTCCTGGTACTGTCGATGTTCTCAAGTGTATACACAGGTCTCACACTACTACTAGGGTTCTTGTCTGCAACAGACGCAGGTGCACGAAACGTACGCACCCAGTTTATGGTGGTGTGCTGGGCGGGTACCCTCCAGTGTCTTCCAATATTGAAGTATTGCCTAAACAATAGCTGTACGAAGACAATGATAATACACCTCCACTGTGAACATGCAGTGTGCAGGTGACCACATTCCACGCTTATTAGCAATGGCATCTCTCACCAGACAGGTCTAGCCTTGTTACACCATCCCCACCTTACAGCTACACAAGTTATATACGAGTAAAAATGGTAGGTGAACACTAAGGACATCCATAAGAACGGTTCAGTTGACAATACAGTATTAACCTACCGCAAGAATCATTCAAAGATCACAAAGGTCTACTCTTTAGGTTTTACACCTTGCTTCGATACCCTAAGCTATTCATTTATTTCAAGAAGAGTTCCAAAAACACAAACAAATACCTTCTAATGCTCGAACTAAATAATTTTCAAATGTGTCACCTACCTGCAGTCCTTTTTATACTTTGGAAGCTCAGTACCAAAGGAATGATAGAAAGCAACAATAATGCCCACACATAGTGCTCCACTGCTCTTACCCGCAAGGTGTTGAATTGACACACAATGTTTCCGTTTCACTTCTAGTCGCTAACCCTGCCTTACTTTCAGACAACCTGCACTTTTACTTTCACAAGAACCTGGAAAAATTTTTCAGACATAACTGTTTTTTTACTTTAAAAAAAAGTAATTTTAGCTATGCTGGATGGTTCAGAACCAATGTTTTCAATGTGAATAATGTTATGAAAGCACTCCCCAACCCTCCTTTTGAACAGATTTTCATTTTGTAGTTCTGAGCACTGAGATAGCCTATACGTTTAGTAGTTTGTCGAAAAACCTGTATTGTTAACTAACTTGCAATTGACCAATTAGGAAGACAGGACCCTTACTGCTGATGTAGCATGCTTTTATAAATATGTACTATATAATAAAAGTTCAGTACAACGTTAGCCTCACCTGTATATGATGCGGGTCTTGGTCTCTGCGTCATACAGAACATTCTTACTTCTCGACGTGGCATCTAGGTTCTGTTGTTGGAGCACTGTCGCTATCTGTCGCAGCTGACTCTCGCTCAGCGACTGCATGCTGCTCACACAGCAAGGACAATCAAGGCCTATCTAATGGCAGCAATTTTATTTCAGCAAAACTATGTGTACACAATTATATTTACATATTACTCGCTGCTAAAATGTGCACTTTTGAAGCCTTAATTATTTTTTCCGTTTAAGCAAATTTTTATCTTCTTCATAGTCATCAAATAAAACACAGCTGTTTAAATAATAAAACTTCCAGCAAATTTGTATCTTCTTATTTGTTAAAATAAACTTAGCAGTTTTAAGTAATAACCACAAATACTTAAATAGTAAATAAATACAGTACTGAACTTATTTGCCTAGTATTCTTGACAAGATAGCATTCAAAAGTGAGCTCTTACCACGACATAATTCTGTAACCAGTAAAAAATTACATTACATTAAACACATTTCAGAACCAACCCAGTCATTTCATCTAGGCTACCTATCTTAGAAAATTAAGACCACTTTAATAATACCAAGTATTCGAAAAACAGCAATCTCAATAAACACTTTTTGTGAACTTTTCGAAGAAATATTCAGCCGGACTGGTAAATTTCTATGCCACAATCTCCAACGCAGAATTTTCATTCACCATTTTGGCCTGTTTGATAGCTCCAAAACACATTACTTAACAACAAGGATACATTTTTTTAAAAAACATTTTGAAAACAATTAAAATGAACTTCAAAATCGAGGAATATGAGCATATGTATAATCCCTCGATTTAGCATTAAAGATACATTTTTATAAAATGTGAATTAAATATATTATGATCCAAAAAAAGACACGTTTTACATAAGAAATACTTTGTTTTCTATTTTTTTTTTATCAAAAAGGATTAACAATTTAAGTTTTTCGTGACATTTATTACACACAGGACATTTTTTTCCTTACGTGTTTTGATACATTATTGCAATAAAATAACCTTAACGAAGGTTCTCTAGCAGTTACCGTACATTAAGCTTACAGTCCTCTTGACAATTTTACTGCTAATTTTGCCGACTCTTACATATAGTGCCGAATTGGGGGACACCAACTCCTGAATCGAGGAATATTGGATTTTTGCTTCCGGATCACAGGTTATGTGCATGCCCTATTTTAAAAATCAATATAAAAAAACCACCTAAGCCATTTTATTTGTAATACACGTTCTTAGATAACAAGGACAGTTAGGAAATTTGCTCGGTACCTATCAAGATTTCTGTTTAAATTAACTGCTTCACAAAATTTTTCAGTAAGAAATTTCCTTAATATTCAGAACCCTGGGTGTTCTCCGTTACTTTGAATAACGACAATACTGGTTTATGAAGTATTAAGTGCAGCATTCTACGTGTTTAACACTTTAAAAAAGCATAAACTTTTTGTAAAAATCCCCCTTTGAAACATAAAATTCAACTCTGTCATGCAAGAATGGACTAATGAGATTTTTCTCATGTTTAACGTGCATCCTAGACATATTTTTCTTTTCTCTAGTAAAAGGGGCAATACAAATTAGTAAATACAGTATCGGTAGGCAAAACAATATGCGGTTTTAATGTTTGCATAATTATTTTGGTACGTGTATTAGCAAATGGCCAGTTTTCGGATTATCTGTGTTTAGGCCTACTGATTATCCGTGGTAACACAGATATACGAGTGTTAACTATAGTTTCAAATACACAGGAAAAAAAAAAAAAGCCTAATAATATCCCCTTGTAACTGGAAGTTGTGAGAACAATCTGAAAAATTCTTTTGTACCTAGTTTCTAAAAATGGACATTTTGTGCGTTATTGGGAAAAACATACAGTTTCACAACTTAAAAAAAAAATATATATATATATTTTAAGAATAATAAATAATGTAAGACACTGGGTAATTATTTTCATTGGCACCTATAAATAGCCTACATTACCTGTGGAATGTTTGGCCATGCTGAACCAACTGAATGGGATTTTCACTGGAACCAAGAGGCTTGTTGGAGTTGGTTTTTGCAGGTGGCATCTTGCTCAGGGTAGCAGATACAACACTTGAAACAGAGTCAGATGTTTTATCACCAGTTGAAGAATTCACTGTGATGATCTTTGGCCCAGTAGAGTTCACAGTAACTATTTTAGAACCGGGTGTACACGTCGTAACTATTTTTGGTGCCAAGCTTGGTTGCGTTCTCGACTGTGAGCTAACCGTGATGATCCTTGGAGACACACCAGAGGAGCTAGACACAACCTTCGATGCTAAAATACTGCTCAGCGACTTTTCTGTCGATGAAGTCGTCGGGATAGTCGATGACTTGGTTATTCCCAAGCTCGAAAGTATAGATGTTCCTGAAGCTGGTGAACTGGTCGACAAAGTGCTAGACGTCGACAAAACTGACCCACTTGATGCTACACCTTGACTCATAATAATTTTTGGCACAGATGTGATTGGCACAGCCTGAGAGGAAGTAGATGTTGTGGTCAACGTACTCACTACTTTCGAAAGACCAGAGAACGACCTTGGATATGTTACAGTAATTTTTGGTGTTGAACTGTTAACGGAGATAGGTTTAGAAGAAGCTGCACTCGATATAATTTTCGAGGCAGAAGAGACAGCAGGTATAAGCCGACCAGTAGAAGACAGGATACTGGTGAATTTTCCACTAGAGTTGTTTGGCTGAAGTAAGCTGCGATCATTTGAAGAGACTACTCGAATCAAACCCCCCGCCAATGAACCTGTGACAGACGACAACGTGCCAGACACGATAGGCTCGACATTGGAGCCAACGCTGGCTATAGGAATGCCTACAACTGCTCCAGCTGCAGATGAATTCCCTTGTGCAGCAGTTTCACCACTAGTATCAACAGCAGTCACTGTGGAGTACACCTCACTTATGCCAGTACCCTGAGCATCATTTGTTGAGATCGACTTTGAAGATGCTACTGAAGAAAATGGCACAAATGATGGCACCTGCTGAACTGGTATTGAAGGCTTCGACGCAACTGCCACGTCGTCGTTGGAATTAGTCGAAGGTAAAATGACGTAGGATATATTTGTCTGACTATCTGTTACTATACTACCCGGTTCAACATTTTGAGTTTGGTATTCACCCACTGATAATGTCTGTATAGATACTGGTGCACCAACTGAGGAACCGTAACTAATGGATGGCACAGATGTGGTGACATAACTAGTAATATTATCATTCTCTGAATGTTGAAAGGATGATGTTATAGTATTTGCTGAAATGCTATCATCTATAAAATCATTATTTTCTTCTGAATTGTCTTTTGCCCCATCTTCATGAATTTTAACTGTGTAAGTAACTTGGCCATTTACTATTTGTGGGATCAGTGACAATGGTTGATTTGAATTACTGCCAAGAAAAGCACTTACAGGTGTTGACAACACACTTAAAGATTCTGCCCCTGTCTGAGCATTTATACTACCATGATCATCTTCATGATCATTTTCAACAGATACCATTTTGGTGCACGTTTCATTATTTGCACTCGTATCGAACACGAAGCCATGATCATCCTTCAGGCCCCCTTCCGTGTAAATTAAATGATGCCCTCCTGAAGCATCTGTAATTAACATATTTTCACCCGTAACATTCTCGTCATGTTCTCCTTTTATACTACTTTCTCCATTCGTGAAACTTAAGCCGAGTGCTTCAGCCTGTTCGGCGGTCAGCTGTATTGTCGTCGTATCACCCTGCTCCCCCTGCAAGATAGCTAAACCAACAATGTTGTTATTGTTACTACTTTCGTCTTCAACATGCGTATCGGGAGTGATGTAACTACTGTTTTCATCCACAACAGAAGCAGAACCGTCAGATACCTCCTGCAAAGCTTGCTGTATTAAATCAGTGTTGATTTCATTCAAAGAATTATTTTCTGCTCCACCCTGAACTATGATAGTTTGTCCCCCTATTACCAGCACTCGTGTTTGTTGTGTTTGATCTTCCGCCATTGCTCAAAAAAATAAAAAGTAATTTTATAACAAAACTAAGACTGTAAGAAACATTATCTTGAAATTAAAGAACTTTCAATACACAAAACTGATTACTGTAAAACACATACACGAAAACTGCAACAAATATTACATTCACAAACAAGCGAATACCAGTCCTCCATTTTCTTCGTCACGTCAATTCTCACAACCAGCAAAACTGTACGTAACCTTCGGTATCAGAATCGATTATTAAAATTAATTTTACAGTCAAACTGGAAGAGAAAATAATTAGATTAAATCATTAAACAAATTGCCACCATTAAATATTATAATATTCTATTAATTCCATATTTCATTGTTTGCTTGTTTATTTTATTGCATCCATGTGATTTTTTTGCCGTACAAGATGGTGTAACGATATTATGCTATATAAAGATATACATTTATTTAAAATTATTCTGTATAACTGTTTAGTCACCATTGGTTGGACCTTGTCTCACAACATCGAAAATAAAAATGGTAAAATTTCTAAGAACAGTATCATTAGCAACCAAAAACATGGAATGAGTGGGGTCAAACTAGGGGAAAGAGCTTGCATGAAGGAAACCGGCCAGAGTCAGGGAGGAAACTTTCTACATTCCATGGTCACCAGCTACATAATAGTTTACCTGTTAACCACAAAAATAACTTAAACCAAAAAAGTTTCAAGAAACAATTAAAAAGTGAACTTTTTAGCAAACTGACAACCTGGGACTCCCTAATACCGTACTGATGACTTTAATCTCATTACAGTTTTCCATGGCTGATGCCACCGTATCACATCTGCTTATTTACTTTCGCTAACTGTATTACAGTAAAATAAACTCACGAGCCAACA
>PNEQ01081921.1:0-18960 GCA_003012365.1 Medauroidea extradentata | reverse complement strand
CGGGGACTTTACCTTAATTTGAATGTTACATTTATTTATTTTTATTTATTTATATCAGAAATTAAGTTCAAGTCTGTTACTGCTCAGGAAGATGATATTCCGCATAACAATGATTGGGGGTCAGATCCAAACTTATTTCCCAATTTGATTATTGAAGGGGAAAATACAGAAAATAAAACCTTCGAAATACACGGCAGAAAAATTGTTGATATTGCCCATGTTATGAAAGAAATCGAGAAAATTGGCAAACATCCTCTATACTGTACAATGGGTGGTTACAAACTTCAGTCAGAAAAAATGGCCTGTGAAAACTGTGGACGCAAGTTTATCGTCACTTCTGAACCTCCCGATTCCTTATATTATGTAAATTCCGCATTAGTATGGGGAACTGTGACTGTTGGAAATGAATATTCCCAAAGGAAGAATTTTTGTCAATTCTTAACATTCCAATGATGAGTGGAAGGAAATACAGCAAACAAAAAAGCAAAATAGAAGAGGTGCAAATGGCAATAGTTTTGAAATATTGCTGACTAAAAACTGCATAAGAGGTTTTTTTTTGTATATGGTCCACAAAAAGTCGCTTTCCGTATTTACATAAACACATAAATGGCTTTTTTCTTAAGCAATATGCCTTAAAGGGCAGTCTAAAAGATTATGTAGCGCCAAATTTGACAAGTACTTCAAAAGATGTTTGCTCGTTCATAGCAAGTATGAAAGGAAATATTATACACCAACTTACAGACGAAGTGGAAAAACATGGTGCTTTAAAATATTATATGTGGGTGTATTGCGGCTACACAAAACTAGAACCGCATGATGAATACAGCAGAAAAGCTTTCCAAGACGTCGAATGTTACTGTTTATAATGTACAGTCGGCCAATCATAAAATGTCGCCTCTCAACAGGCCAGAATTATGTCTAAGTCCCACTTCAGATATCTTCGGCAGAGGCAAGCTTCGCTCATCGAAATCGTAACATTTTCTAACGCTCCTCACGAGCCATGCGACGTCCGTAGGTTCAAGTCTTGGTCCGGAAATTAGAAATGAAATCTTTTTTGTTTCGTATATCATTGCAGGTAATATCATTAATCACACAAATTAAAAAATATATATTAAATACTTTAAATTAGGTAAACAAAGACAGACGTGTTACACTAAGCATATCACGTTCTTGTCAACAGATGTGAAATAACAGTTATTTAGATTTCACGTCCCTACTACAAATACTTTACACATTAAGAGACGCGCATACATATAGATTGTTTCTTCCAACAGAAGTAAATTAAAATAAATTATCATTAATTAAATAAAGAAGGAAGTTTTATAATGTGTATGCTCGTTTTACGTCTCTAGTTGCACATTTAGTGCAGTGGTATGTTTTACTTAGGGACACTGCAAAAATAAATATTTGGTTTGCACGGGAACAGTTTGCATTTGCATAAACGTTAGACAATTCAAGAATATCGTTTGAAAAATTTATAATCGTTATTATTATTAATAGTAGCAGGTTTTTGCAACTGGATATTTAATAAATATGGTGTTAATATAAACGTGTATTGATCAGGAATCCTCATTTAATCGTTGAGTAAATATTTACTGCAATGCTGAAAATTTTTTCGCATAAACAGGATGATGTATGTGAACTACTTCAGAACAATTATTGACATAAAGAAAACAATAATTATCTTAATAGTCGACCATCGATGTTTAATAATTCTGATTTAATAATAATTAATATTTTCAATATTCTTTTAACTACCTACAATTATTATTTGCGAATATAGTGACTTTTATATAATTTGTTTAATGCAAACAAGCAAATTGCTATAAATGTTCATTATTTGGGAAGTATTTTTGATTATTGAAGAACAATTGTGGACGTACGTCGTTGCAACAAATGGCGTGTCACAGAAAACCAGAAAATTCAAACAGAATAACAGATACAGAGAACAAACCAAAGATTGTTTTCGTCAACTGGAAAACAAATGGAAACCCATATAGGTCTAATTCCACGAAATGAATTAAGTCAGAAATAACAATAAAACAACATTAACCATAAAACAACATTAACAACAAAACAACATTTAACAACAAAACAACATTAACAACAAAACAACATTAACAATAAAACAACATTAACAATAAAAATAATTTCACACAAACGAAAACACAGGCACCGGGGAACCAACCAAGAGAAGTTGTTGTCCAATAGAAAACGAAAAGAACACATACAATTGATGGAAACCATCTTTGGCTGGTTCTCTGTGTATATGGATCGTTTTGCATTTTCTGGTGTTCTGCGACACAACAATTGCTGCAATGGCGTTTGTCCATAGCATAGCTATATAGGTATACTACCCAAATCATAGTTATTAACAGTTTTACAAAAAAAAATTGCATCCTTATAAAACAGAATTGTAGTACTACATTTTAAGTATCAGGGTTCTAATTTCATTTGACATTACCAAAATATTTTACAATACATTATCACATGTTTTAGATACAGGAAACATCAATTTGAAAAAAGGGAATAGAAAATTAAAAACACATAAATTACATTTCAACACCTTACTAATTTCCTACGGGGATGAAATTTAACGATAAGAAATATTTCTATATTAATTTGCAGAAATTTTGTTCTATCTGAAACAACAGGGTTTTGAAAGAAGCTGTAAATTCCAATCATCTAGTCTTCTGGATAGTAAATAACCATCTTTTTTCTAGGTATCAACTGCTCATTCAGGCTACTTTTTTTACTCAGAATTGCTTAAAATTCTGCCTCCCAGTCTGATTTGGCAATAGCGTAATTTTGAGAAAATGGGGAAAATATTGAGGGAAATTCGGGACATTTTGTGGGAAAAACGGGAAATTTAGGGGAAAATGGGAAATGTTTAGTTCTTTTGGGGGAAATGACGCAATCCAAGATGGCGGCCGCGATTCCACACATCCACAGCCTGCAGCCTGTGCTTCCGGAGGAACTATACTCATCTACTAGCAGATATGCCTGGAATTAAAAAAGAACGTTGTTTTGCAACTGAAAAGAAACCATGATTATTATTTCTAGGTGCAGGGGCAACTGAACATTGCCAAAAGAACATTCTGTGACGTTGTTGTTCATTCTCCTGCTGACTTTTTTGTTGACAGGATTGTGCGCGATGTTGCACTCTGGAAGGAACAAATGTTACCCCTTTTACGGAAATTTTATTTTGACTGTATGATTCCCGAAATAGTAGATGGCAGAACACCTAGGAAATTAAGAACCTGAGTATATCTTAGAAGCTCGAGAAAAAGCCTTACTAATAGTTGGAATAATCGTATTGGTAATTCTTATATGCTGTTCTCTAATAAACTATGTGATGTTTATGTACAGTTTACTTAACTTTCATCATCTGCTTTGTTGTGAACTATCCTGCAGTTTTATGCTATGCCCGGTACGTAACTTGAGTGCGTGGAAATTATGGTCGGTATGAAAATTGAGGGCTTAATTATGCCATTGTTTGATTATTGTAATGAAAACGTTATCATAAAAAATTAATGTTACTGCTTAGTAATTTGAGTGAACGTGTATACAATATCCCAATTTTGTATCATGTTCAATGATATTTATATATAGCCTATAACTGTAATATTCTGCTCTATTGTGAACTATTCTATAATTCAAAGCCGTACATAACGAGAATGCATGGAATTTATATGAAAACCAATGTTAAGAATGTTACATGTTAGCATATTTAAACAGATATTGATTTTAGGTCACACAAACGGTTATTATGTCCTAGTTTTAAGTATTTTTATGATAAATTTACTTATTAATAGTAAAACTTTTGTCACTTATCGAAATGAAGTGTCCCAAAAACTTGTAAACTCTAGAAAAAAATATAATAATTAACAAACCGCAGTACAATAAACAAAATTACTATATGAAAACATTTCAAACTTAAAACAACTTTGTTCTTTAAACACCAATGATTAGAAAAAAAAGTCTTTTTGTACATGGTCAGTTTAACACTAACATATTTCTAATGATGCGGTTTAGTTACAGTATTTGCAATATTCTGACTAACTGGTAATAACTGTAAGATACTATCCTCATTTTTTAATAATAATTATAATGAAATATTCTGAATTGGTGATATTTAACTATGTGAATTACGTGATGTTGATATAATATATCTGCTCTGTTGTTAATTATAATGTATTTCTATGTAGTTTAATTTAACCAGAATGCATTGCAATTGTATTCAGTAGCCTATGTTTACGGAGTGCTTCATGTTGCTTGATTTGCTTAGTGTTTTTTCAAACGAACAATTTTATAAAAATACCAACTGTTGCTGTTTAGTTATCTGAATTACTGTATTCAGCTTTATTATAAATTATAATTCGATATTCTCAATTTGTATAACATTCTACATTACTACGTGTTCAGCTATGTCCCTTCTGTCTATTTTCTTGTGAAATAGTGTGTAATTCCAACCAATTTCGTGCTGCTAAATCGTTGTGTATTACCAAAATGCATGGAAATTATGTAATAGAAAACTGGTTCCATGTTAGTACATTACAAGTGATTTCAGTTTTTGTGGATTAATAATATTGCATATCAAGTGCTTCATTTTACCGCAGTTTGTTTACTCTGAGTAAATAAATAGCAACTACTTGGGACCTGAATAATTCGCATTTTCTTTTGGGAACAAGCTATAATTGTAACTTCTATACATTCATGTTACTTTCACAACTGACCCTCGACTCTTATGGCAGTTCCTGGAAGTCGCAGAGCCAATAAGAAAACGTAACTAAATGAAGGCCCATTTCACTGTGTAAGTGAACAGCCAATGTACAGCTGCTGTCTTCTTGAGTACACAGATATTCTTCGAGGCTAGCATAAGGTCAGTGAATCCGCGAATTTTTCTGGTCTCTAGCAATTACACAAGAGTTAGTTAATTAAATAGTTTTCTCATTTACCCCATCATCAACTTTAGCAACAGTGAGTAGACTACATATTTGTTTGCTTACTACACACATACATAATATTTTCTCATTAACCGCAATATCATCTTGTGTAACAACGTCCTCCCCGTCACACTCGCTCTCATAATACTAACTATAAATAACATAATAGCATTAGAATAATTTTCAAGACCACTTCTGGTAGTGTATCACTTTTATCACATAACTGTAAAATCAAATATTTAGTTGAAACTAATTGTAAAGTTCGTAGGTGAAAATAAATGTGTGTAAACGTGTCATCTGTCAGCAGTATGTGTATGTCTTATGTACAAGATAATTTACATTAACTCATAACTTAAATTCTTGTTCCAATTCGAAATATACATATGTTGTAGTTGACAATACAAAAATATGTTTTCATTTAACGTTACCCTTACTGTAATATGTTAAATAGTTACTTTTGAAAAATTTTCTTGGTTTGGTATATCATCTGATTCTGCAGGGAGATATTTAGCAGAGATCAGTGCTTCGTGCTTGAAAAAAAGAAAAAAAAATTACAAATTTCAAGGAAGTAATCTGGTAGCGTACTGAAACCTACAATTTATTGCGTTTGTCGGTAAACATATATTTTCAGTTGTTACATATATGTATTGGTAGAGCCATGATTTTATGGCGAAAAGATTTTTGCAACATTTGGCTTCAATGATTCATGTGCACGCATGCAGCTCCGCTACATCGTCTGTGATTGGATGATTTTACTCTCACTCGCCTTGGCAAATTACAGACGTACGGAGTCACAATAATCTTATTCTGATTGGTGCAGTCAAATGCGCAACGTGTATGAACAAAGACACGCTGCCAGTAATCATGAAGCAGAACTGCCGATGTGCATGAGAAACACTGAAACAAAGTGGGGCAAAAATCTTTTTGCGACAAAATCGTGGCCCTATGTATAGGTTTTCACCGCACGCATGTATCTGCTGTACAGCAGAGGAGTTGAAAAATATTATCTGAAGAAGAGCGCTCAGAGGAGTGTAACTGATACAACAGCCCAAGTGTTGTCGTCTCAAGTTACCACTGATAATACTGCCTCGGTCCTGTGCCACCACTCTCTACTGGCAACACTGTGTGCCCCAACCGTCATCCTCCACCCTGCCTCCCAGCGTGCGCGTGTAGACATCTTGGCGCTATTTAGTACTGCTGTGGTTTTGGAGACGCCCGCGCTGCCTGGCGGAATTCCCGCGCCAGTCGTGCTGCAGGATCAGTCTTAAGTTCATACTTTTAGAAACTACTTGCTGGAAAAAATCACTAGGAGTATTTCTATGTCCACAGTGCTACAACGTTAGAAAGTAAAAAACCAATACGACGAGAAAAATGTTTTAAGTTATTATTTACTATTACGAGTCCATGAGCACAAAAATTGTTTGTAATACTTATTTTAAAAGTAATTTTAAAAAATCTGTGATACGATATTTCTGGAAAGGTTAACAATGGAGTTGTATAAATAGTTTTTCTGTATATTATGTACAACCGCTAAAATATTGAAAATAATTTAAAAAATTATTGTTCACGTGTTTATTTCTAGGTAATGTAACAAAACTTTACATTTTCATTTGGCGTATTTTACAGTTAACGTAGTAGTTACGTAACAAGTGGCTGCGGACAAACAACTGAGAAGAATGTACGCTAGCTAGGAGTGCAACAGTCAGGCATCGCGTAGTATACACAGCGTGGGTGTAGTGTTTACATTTTTTTCTGAAAGTGACATAAATATTATTTAGTGTGGTATTGTAAACCAATATTTTAATATCAAGTAAGATTAAGACGAACAGCTGTTTTCTCTTTGGGTTGTCAGGGTTTTGGAGATGTTTGATTCACGTGGCTGTTTAGTTATACTGAAATTCAGTAAGCCTCGTGAAAAAACTGCAAGAACATTGATACGTAAGTAAAGTCACACTTACCATGTATGTACATTAAATCAAGGTATAAGTTTACTACAGTAAGCCTGTTTCTTGCAGTACAAGTGGTTATATAAATCACTTACTAAATTACGTAGTTTATTCAATTAACGTGCGTCGCAAGAGACGGGACGATGACAGTAAATAAAAGCTTCCTTATGTTGCTTCTGATAGATTATTTATTCATTGGTGAAACGTTGCATAACAGACCTTTGTTATAATTAATGATTGGATGTGAAAGGCCCTGTCGCGGATATAACTCCAGAACTTGGCGTGATCAACCGTCAAAATGTGACGCGTACTTAGTTTGCTCAACTTTCCAACGTAAAGTTTAATTTGATTACGTCTGCAATCAAACTTAAATAAATTACAACCCCCACCCTCCCCAAATAATAAACCATTACGTATTCATACTTGCTGTTACGTACTTAGGACTGCTGTATTTTATTATTTTATGTGCAACAGTCTTGGCTAGTGTTTTACAGTATTATAGGTTATATCATGATGTCATATGGTATTGTATGACAAATAAAAAAAGTTAGGTACCTATACATTTCAAGTTTTATAAAAAAACTATTAATAGGTCTAGAATACGATGGAAGCATTATTTTCAATTAATTACAGTACTATACATTAGTTACAGTGCAACAGGATATATTAATATTACTTATTCGTTGAATACCTAACACAACTACCTCACAGACTCTGATTATAGTCTTCTGCTTCTTTTATGTTATAGATACAATGTCTGGTAAGAAGAGTTTACTATTTTGTTGACTTATTTTTATCACAAAGTTACTTCGTTCGAGTACTTATAGCATTGTAAAGATATTTCATAAGTAATGTTTATTATTCTGCACTATTGCTACTTACAGATTAGTTCGGTAAAGGTTTTGGTATTGTTTAATGAAATGGTTTCAATTATTTACAATTATGTACATTATTTGGCTCTGCGAGCATAAGAGCATGTTCATTATCTGAGACAGTTATTGTAGTCTGTAGCGAGCTTAAAAGCACACAGGTTTGTGATTTGAGATAGGCCTATTTTACTGATATGTTAAACCCAAATAAGATATTATGTTCACTAGTATTTTGAGTTAATATGTTTATTTATATCTGACTATGTTACTTACTTATTTGTACAGTTGTTTCGGTTATATGGTGAAATAAGTGGAAATGACTTGGACTTTGAACACGTAAATATTGTAAATATCAGGGCTACATAGGTCAGGAATGGTAGATGCTCTGTTAAAAGATGAAAGTATAAATGCTGTTATTGTTTAAAAATAGAATATCAACACAGAAGTTGTATAATAACCTCAACAACTTTAATCCCATGTAAATAATACTACGTACTAATAATGTGGGCTTTTAGATGCGGTAAATTTATTGCACGCGCCATTGGTTACATAACATACGTTCCATTTTTTCTGCCATCAGGCGACAAAGATAAGTGCTTAAGTGTTACAAACGCGAATACATGTTAAAAGTAAAAGTCAGTTTGATTGATTTTGCTGTTAAAAAAAACTAAACAACATTTTGCGACTCGAAGTATAAATTTCTTCTATGTTTTTCTTTCGACTAGCATGCAACTACTTTTTAAGTCGTCGTAGAATACCATACTCGGGAAATTAATGTTTGCGATCACATAACTTATGTTTTCATCAGTTTATATTATACGAAGTACTTCACTGCTGATATTTTATAAGGTTTGATTGAAGACTATTTGGCAACTGTGTGTGGCCTTACTGATTGTGTTCACTTAATATCTGTTATAATAATGCTAATTTACAACCATGTGTTTTTTTACTGTTCCAGCATATTCTTTGCTCCGTTAGAGTCTTATCTCTAACCCACTGTGGCAGGAATTCTGAATTTAATTTTCTTGAAATAGGTGTGAAAATGACAGAAAATATTTTCAGGTACCATTTTGATAACATGTTTTATCTGCATTATTTTTGCATACATATTTATTTGTTAATTTTTATAATGGAATAAATTTTATATTTTAGTAGTCATAAAACTTAAGGAACAATTAAGAACAAATTAAGTTTTTGCAGCCGAGTGTAGTGTCCGTACCTGATTGGAAAATTTTAATAATTTCTTTTCAACTTTTGTAGATATCGTGTGGTGATACATGTCTGGTACTTTACTAAAATTATTTCTTTTTAAAATTTTGCCTTGCCATTTTTTACATTGCAGTGTGGCAGTCACATGGCATTCCCTACATGGCAATGCTGTTATTGACGTTAAGCGGAAGGCTATATGGCTGGTTTGAAAACAGATCCAAGCTAGAAGTATGGTTTCCATAAAGTATCAAGTTACCGTACGGCGGGTATAGCGTCATCAGTTACTTATTTAACTCTCAAGGAGCCTTCCTACCTGTGCATCAAATGCATTGCAGCGAGTTAGGACTTTTCTCTTTTTGACGAAACTATTTGACGCACATTATACCTGTATATCTACGAAAAGAACACACACTTCAAACTATTGTTGCGTGTTGGCCGGGCAGCAGGCACATTACATCATGCTGGGTGGACAGCCCGGTGAGTCAACCAGTGATGTCATGGGTTTTCGCAACTACGTCGCAACTCCCGAGAGACGTCATTGGGATTCCCCGAAGATGCCAATGCATATATGTGTCTACCAACAGTCACGAGTGAAGTGGTGTCTATTTTTAGACCTCTTATCATCATATTGCATCACCGTTTGACGTCACTAAAGGAGCCGTATAAAAGCCTCGGTACTGCGCAACATGAGTCAGTGAGGAAGTCTTAGTCTGGAAGAGATAGTCTTGTAGATAGACGTGGAGAGTCTTAGTCGGGAAGTGATAGTCGTGAAGAGTATTGCAGAGTGAGGAAGTCTTAATCTGGAGATAGTCTTGTAGTGAGTCTTGAAGAGTCAGTCTAGTACTGTGCAGTCAGCCTGGAGTCTGGCGAGTATGCAGTGAGAACCGAGAGTGATGTGAGGCAGCGCCCTTAGGGGCGGTGTGGCCACTGGGGCGGCGATGGACGTCGTGAGAAGTGACGGGCCGAGAGGAGACACTGATGGCGGCACAGAGATGAAGAGAACCCAGCGCCTTGGGGGCGGTATCACGACGGAGCCGAGGCTAATGTAACATCGGCGGAGCTGACGAGGTGTGGTGTCTCGAGGATGGCAACACAGTAGCGGTGGTCGGTGTTGAGGCTGAGTAGCATCAGCGCCCTACAGAAGGGACAGACAACACTAAGGTGTTCTGTGTCGGCGCGACTGAGCTGGCGTCTCGAAGATGGCAACACGGTTGCGGTAGTCGGTGTCGAGGCTCTGTGATGCCAGCGGGCTGCAGGAAGGACGAACAACACGTGTAGTGTTGTGTTGGGAGTGCTGCAGAGGTGGTGAGCTGTGGAGAACAACACTGACGGTGCTGTGTCGAGGAGGGCAGTAACTGGCTACTTGAGGAGACTGTCTACCTGGTGATTCAAAAGAAGAAGTGCTCGGAGAGTTCGCTATTGGTCCTGCTCGGAGGAGGTGCTAAGCTTGTGCAGAAAGACTGGTGAGGACATCTTGGTGATGTTAGGAAGGTATCTTGGTGACGTCGGAGTCTACTGCGAGGCAACAGGCACATACCTTCGGAGCAATACTGGGTGAGACAAGAGGGCTTCTGCTGCGGGTCGACAGGTGAAGGAGGTGCGCGACGGGAGATGAACCGAAGACCTCAAGAGTGAAGACAGTAGTGCACTCAGGATGCTGCACTGTACATGGTGAGCCATCCTCCCTTAGGACGGTTAATGTTGTACATTGTCGCTATTTGAGAGACCGTTGATTGGATATATGAATGAATTTTCATTGTGATTTGTAGTCTTTAATTGATTAATGGTAAATATTCTTGTGCCTTAATTGTCAAAGTTAATTACCGTTCTGTGGCACAGTACTAATTGTGTGCATAACTAATTGTGTTGTGAGAGTTATAGTTGATTACGGTTGTGTGTATTTCGTAGCTTTGTGAGCTATTAAATCCAGTACTTCATTTATCTCTTTTATTTCTAATTGTAAGACCTCTATCCCAAAAGAACTCATGGGAATTGTCCACATGAAATGTTTTGTGCTCAAAAATGTAACACTATGCTGTTATAGTTTTAAAAATTTGACACAATAATTAGAAACAATTATTTTATGGCCCCTCAAAATGTCCAAAAGTAGCTTTTTCAGCCTGCCATATCTAGAAAATTAACAATCGCGTTCGAAAAAAATAATCATAGAAACAAGGATCAGACTTTGAATAATGCTGCCCATAAATAAAATAGTGTAATCACCGCTTAATGTCCCATAGGAAAATAGATAATAGTAAATCACTGCATGCCATTTGAGGGATTTTCGCGGAGAGGCGATAATGCATTACATACTTGGGTTAATGTCACTCTTACCGCTCCTGACTCACACACACAAACGCAGCATGTATAGGGAGGCCCCTTAAGACTTTTTCGTTTGGGGAATTTGGTGAAAGTGCATTGTTAATATTATTTGTCAGTGCTTTTTAAAAATAATAAGATGTATTAAAATCATACTTTTAGTGAGAAACAGGATATAACATTAGCCTAAGGATGTTTTCATTGACTTGAACAAACTTATTCGCCTAGACATCACTCGAAACTAATTGCAGAACTCATGACAATTTGTTTATGAATATGGTGACATTACAGCACCTTAAGTGTAAGTGGACTTGGCGCGTGGGACGTGATGTAGCGTGGTGAGGAAAGTATTTTTTCTTGCGTAACTATTAAAATGTTTCCAGTGAGTTTATCTACAAAAAGAAGACTTATTTCAAACTGTGTCCCTATGGTTTTAAAAGTGCAGTCCACTTGTTAAAAAAATGATTTCCTAGCTCCTCAAAAGTGGTAAGAATGACTTTTTTTACCTTGCTTTAGCTGAGAAAATATCAACTGTAATCGTAAAACTAAATCATAGAAACCTGCATTGGACTTCACCATATACTTTCCACAAATAAATTAACAGTGTCATCGCTTGAAGTCCCGCTGTAAAACGGTTTCTATGAAAACACTGTATGCTAATTTAGTCCTTCGCGCCTAGAGGCGATGAGGTGCTTGACGGACGTGTTATGTTCGACTTATTGCCTTCCTCGTTTCCGTGCCTCGGACGTAAAAAAATATGCTAGCTTTCACTAACTATTAATGTGTTACATAATCGAATATACTGTATTCCTTTAAACTTGCTGTATTCTCTGTCATACTGGAAGAATTAGATTTCAGTAACAATGACACAGTATTTTGTAATTACGATTCTCTTCCACAGATATTAACACTACGACAACTAATACTGTCTCTAAATTTGTTAGGAAAAAGAAACGATTTTAAAATAAGAAATCTCAATAACTGTACTAATGAAAACATTAATCCCTGTTCTAAGTCATCTACATTCGAGAATAGAAGACGTAGAACACAAAATACTTCTGTCACTATGTCAGACACATCATTCGAATTGTATTTAAAGAAAAACATTAGTATTAAAGTACATTTATCTTGAAAAAAATCTCATAGATAGAATATCAAGAAACACCTAATGATGATTATGTATTTGCATAAATTGTTCGTAAATAAATCGTTGCAAAGTAAACTGTTATACACTAAAAAAATTATGTTAATTTTTATTCCTGTATACTTTTGAGGTTAAAGTGTGTAAGAGTGTCGTAACACTTCGCACAAAGGGGTTGTGAGGATAAATAAATTAACTTTTACTGTAGCACTCAAAGAAATGTATGACTTAAAATATATAGATTTGTTAAGGGTGAAAGCATTTTTTTCTTATAGGGTTGGCACGGCTCAACTTTCACGACCTTCAATTTGTTCAGTTGTGACTTTTAAAACTACGACTAGATTTTTAAAAATTACGTAAATGCCGTATTATATCGGTCTCATTCGATTATCTTGGTTGCGAGTGTCGGAGGGTAATGGCTGAAAGTAATTTTTAGAAGGCCGTAGAAATTAACTGAACTGGATGGATTGGAATACCGAAGCTACGACGTCACATCCGATATTATAGTATTCTCTGTGTTCTTACCATTACAGGGATGTTACGTCAAGGAATGTTTACACGTGCTGTGGTAGTGTCTACAGCCTAGTATCCCTATAGAACTGTGAAGTTAAAACTGCTATCCATGAAATACTATTTTGAATATTGTTACTGTACATCGATAAATATTAATTATTCTGTTACTGACTGCCAGACAGGATAAAATTAAAGTTAAATTTTTTCGGATAGGTTAATTGTAGGATTAGTTTGTCGTATTGTTTACTCTTTCGTCTATGTTCCGAATTTTGAAATAAACATAGTCATTTTTGAAGTATAACAACGAAATGATCGTTAAAACTTCATTGGAGTAACTAGAAATACTATCACGTATTCACTACCTAGTTATTTAAAATCAAACCAAATTATAAAAGCAACGTTAAGTCATGCTTCATAAACAAAATACTTATATTAGTAACTTTCCTTAGGAAAACAAAATGATTCTGTGAAAGTTATCTTATACTTTCAAAGTTTATCATATTCTACTAATGTGGCAAAGGCAAAGTTGGATGCGTAAAACAGTTTGAGTACAGTTCTCGTTAGGAAGAAAATATTTTAAATTTAACTGATCAAACACAAGTAGCAGTTTCACTGGACGAGTACAACGTATGCTTGTATCTTACAGGATCTCTGAAGTTTATCATCTCGGCAAAAAGTCTGCGTGTAATGCGCGACGTTAATACATGTATCAAAGGCCTGTTTGTCCGAAGCAGCATATTATATATTGTGCCACTCAGCAGACATGAATTTTTCCTTATAATTTATCAACTGCTTTCTGAGTTGGGCTTTATTTATGTCTTCATCTTCGTAATCAGTTATGTTCTGACGAAATCCCCGAGGTGCATCTGTCTTCAAGCTTCCTACAAACAAGCAGTCATATGAGAGGCACATCTCTATTATAGAATGAGTGACGTTCTCAGCAGCTACGCATTTCTCTCTCCCCCTCTTTCTCTCTCTCTCTCTCTCTCTAGCTCTAGCTAACTCTGCGGCTTAAGATGGTAGTTTTCATGAAATTTTGAAGTGAATTTAATTTATCCATCACATAAATTTAAACAAATCATTAACATGATTTTCGAGTCACTAAAAACGGTTAAAAACAGCCTTGTCAAAAAACCGTTTTTAAAATACTAACAGAAATTCTGAAAATACGAACATAAAAACATGCGTATAGCCTTAAACCACGCTTCCCACAAGTAAAATTATACGGTCACAGTTAGAAGTTTCATAGGATGAATATTAAAAATAAAGCACTGCAAGTTGGGTGACTTGGGCGTTGAGGTTATACTGCATTACATACGGTGGTCAGCAGCACACTTAACACACACACGCACACATGCATACATACACAAACACAGCATATCCAGGGAAGCAGCCACTATAATTTCTCTGCACGATTCTCGCTAGCGAGTATTCGCTAAATATGCTTTAATGAGATATCCTTAGAGTGATCACTCTTGACAGTTTCACGAATTAGGCCCCTTTGAGGTTGAGTTTGGTCAACATCCTGGTAAAAGATTGCACGTTCAAAAATGCTATTCTTTCCAGCTTGGGGTGAAGAGCTCATCTTCCTTCCGTGGGCTTGGAAATTTATTTAGAGAGTAATTGCACACAGAGACATGCAACATTTAGCGTGCTTTACACAGTTAACTGTCATCTGTACTCTCTATATTGTAAAATTTGAATACTCACTTAATTCTTGAGCGGTTTTGCACTTATACCACAAGAAACAGGTTTAGAAAATTAAATCAGACTGCATTCATTCACATGTGAAGTGCTTGCCTTCTAAATCGGAATAAATAACATAATATAAATAAATATCGTATAGCGAGGGTACCCGAGGACTTGGATATCACATCCTGAACTGCAGATTTATGACTGGGGCACTCGCATGCATCTGTTTGCCCCGGAGGATGACATAAGAAGGACGGGGGAAACGGGAGATCCCGGGAAAACCAGCTCACCAGCGGCATCGTCTGGCAATGATTCCCACAAGCGAAGACCCTGGTTCCGACCCCGCTTGGAATGGAACCCGGGTCGCCTTGATGGGAGGCGGGCGGTCTGACCACTCGTCCGCCGCGACCCGACGTTTAATTTGTAGAAACTGCTCAGTGCAAATATTGTGGTAATCCGTATACACTGATTCCGATTAAGGCTATGCTCTTTAGTTTCTACTGCTTTTGTGATTATTATTTTTTTAAGCTTAAACGACACCAGATGTCTTATGTGGTTACGACTAACAAGTCAATTAACCAGAATTGTGTTAATTATATAATTAGCTATAACTATAGCATTTACTGCCTTGGAAAAATCTGCCAACATGGAGAAGACGATTTTAAACAAAACTGCCAAACAGGTTTTTGATATCTCCTCTCGTTTAGACGTAAAAAAATTAATATCGCTAAAAAAGTAGAAACTAGAGTGCATGGACTTAGTAGTGAAAAATTTTTGAGGTAAGGTAAATGGGTTTTATGTCTCGCCGACAACGAAGTCATAAAAGACGGCGACACGCAACTTAATACAATGACTGGAACAAGGAGAGGAGTCGGTCATGGTCTGTGTTACGGAACCATCCCAACATTCGCCTGGAGGTATTTCGGGAAACCATGGGGAACCAAAGTCAGGATGGCCGGAGCCGGGGATCGAACCCGGGTCCTCCAGAATGCGAGTCCAACGTGTTTCCGTTGCGCCACCTCGCTCGGTAAAAATGTCTTGAGAACGACAAAACCTGCAGCGTTATTAAAATTAACATAAGTACTGAATCATTACACAGTTTAATCAGAGTACACTTATGAGTCTTTACGTTCTGTTTAGCGTAAGTGCACAACCATCCCACGTAATCGCCAAACTTTTAACTAGCCCTCTTATGTTTAGAGGTTTGCAAAGGTAATTGCTTATCACAGGTAAAGTTACTTTTAATAAAAAAATAATAAGTGTTACATTTTCTTATTCAACTTTGTAGTCACAAAAGTCTAAAAAAAATATATATATATATAGTCCCAATAGGCCAATAATCTTACACGTGCTACACGTACTGAACTTTACACTTTAGTCGTTTATTGTGATACTCGTAGAACTTACGACAGTCTGGGGTTATCGTCACATGTTGGGTAGCATATGTCGTGAAAACAGCACATACCATGGTTAAAGATTATGTTTTATCGCGGGAAAACTTTACTGTTTGCTGGGTTTCAATGTACGTTCAGTTTTTCAAAATATTACTGGCTTTCGCTTGTACGTGGAGCAGTTGTCCTATTTGACTAAACCAATAAGAATCCCGCTATTGTATATTTGATGCCTGTTATTGGTTTTCACACAGCTATGTTATGTCATACGTATATAACACAACCATACAGGTCACAAGAAACTACAGTGTTTTAAAGGGCATGTTGGCACAAAAATTTTTCGGGATATACCATCATCTCTAATCATGATTCAAAATATTCTGAACTAGTGTAGGCTACAGCACATTAAAGTGTATAACAATAGCAAAACAAATGGATGGTTAGTTTGGTTCAAGTCCCTGGTTTGTCATACATAAGAAGGAAAACAAACAAACTGTATAAAATGATGATGTGTCGTATGAAAATGTGTTCCTGTATGTAGCATATTTTAACGTACTGTCCATACCGTATACGAATTCCATTATTTGACAGATAATAGAAAAGTAGGGCAATGTAAACAAAAACATAATGTATCCTTCCACCACCATGTGCTTTCCAGCTGACAATCAAAACATGTCAACAGTTAAGGTATAGTATCATTGCAATAGAATCCTCAGTGTATTGTGATTTTGTTTTGGTTATTTTTAGATCTCAGCCAAGTAAGGTAATTCGTTTTTAATACTAGCTGCACAAGTCGTATTAGGGTTAGGTGGGCAATTTTAATGGAAAATTATTTTATATTGCAGCAATTGATAGCCTACTCTTCAGTAGTTCAGTTAATATAACAACTCAAAATTTTACATCATTCATTGCATATTTTCCTAGGTATGCTCAAAATCGTAACATTTAATGGCATTACAAAAAAAAACTTGTATGGGTAACTTATCTATTTTTTACTTCAACTTGACACCTAAACAGTTTAAATAATAGTAGCTTATTTGGGTACAACAAACTGAAGTTGCAAGAGCTTACAACAATGCAAGCAAACATCTTTAAACTAAAAAGATTTATAAAATATTACATTAAAGCATTAATTCAATTATTTTTCTGTGGGTTTCAATTTGGTTCTGCACTATAAAATCATAAAGTAGTAGTTTAAGTTTCATGTAGCAGACTATTGAAAAAAACTTACCTTTCGTGGGTAGGGCCTACCTTCGAAATATCGATGTTATTATCAAAGTCGTGCGACTCACAAAACTTATATACAAAAAATATTGTCAACATATTTTTTTGTAGACTACATAGCAAAAATTTGCACTCTCACAACCTAAACGGAAATAATATATCAACAAAAAGCGTAAGTAATAAACAAACATGGGTAGGACTAATTTCCCAAATCAGCTTTAAATCTTTTGGTAACACATGATTAAACACATACTCTTTAATGGACGGGAAATACATAGGCTTATGTTTTCTGACCTTTTCTTTTGGTAATATGTAGGCCTACACTTCTGCAGTTGACAGGCACAAAACCTCACGTGGACTTCATATTAAATGGTACAACTTACTTGCCATACATATTGTTACAAGTTTGAGACATAAACTTTATTCGTGGGCAATTCCCATGAGTTCTTTTGGGATAGAGGTCTTATTATTAGAAATAAAAGAATTAAATTAATTCTAGATTTAATAGCTCATAAAGCTACGAAATACACAAAATAGTAATCAAATATAACTCTCACAACACAAATAGTTATGCACACAATTACTACTGTGTCACAGACACATTAATTAACTTTGACAATTAAAGCACAAAAAATGTCTACCATCAATTAATTAAACAGTACAAATCACAATAAAATTCAGTCATATATCCAATCAACAGTATTTCAAGTAGTGACAGTGTACAACCTTAATAGTCCGCCGTGGTGATGAATCGTCGTGTGCTGCGCAGCACCCCGAGTGCACCGCTGAGGTCTTCGGTTCGACTCCCGTCGCGTACCTCCTTCTTCGCCCGTCAGCCCGCCGCAGTAGTCCTCTTGGTTCGTCCAACACTGCTCCGAAGGTAGCCGCCTGCCGCCTCACAGTAGACACTGACGTCATCAAGATGTCTTCACCAGTCTATCTCCACAACCATAGCACCTTCCTCTAGCACGACCAATAGCGAACTCTCCCCAATTTGTCGATTCAGCCCTTATATACCAGGCAAAAAAGCAGGGGAATTACCGCATTACAGGGGTCTAAAATTAGATATTTCATCATGTTTCGGATGTGGTTGGAGTCACGTACGCCGCTTCGCAGGGCAAAAACGCAGTTGGGACAGGTAACTATGACGTAGTTTCGGCGGGATTCCCACTGTGAGACATTCGGGCTTTGAGTCATGGGCCAGCCCTCAAGGTGTTTCGACACAGACCCCATCCAGCCCGCCCTCAGAAACACAGCATGCAACACTGCCCCCTCCTTAAGTCTGTTCGTCCCGAACAGACACAACAGCCTCAGGTCCATCGTAGAGGGCTAATCTGTCGATGTGTACAACTTTAGGTCCTCTCGCCCGAGAGCCTCGACGAACAATCCGAAACACAACGTCATTGATCTTCTTCACTATTTCATAAGGGCCTTCCCAATTTTTCTGCAGCTTGGGACAGTACCCCTTCTTTCTCTGAGGGTTGTACAACCACACCAGTTGACCTTCTTGAAATGTTTCATCTGGTGCATTCCTATCGTAGCGAGTCTTCATCCTGTCGGTGTTGATCTTAAGGTGTCGCCGGGCAAAGTTGTGAGTGTGAACCAACTTGCGACGTAACTCGCTGGCATACACTGGAGATGCAATCTGGTCTTCCTCCGCCGGTCGTCCGAACATCAGGTCGCTCGGGAGACGGAGCTCTCTTCCAAACA